>CAIGRP010133033.1:0-19933 GCA_903798385.1 Fraxinus cuspidata
TTTCCACCAGCTTTTCGGGTTTACCTGGCTAAGGAATTAGGTTACTTTACAATGAAATTTATATAGAAATATTATGCTGGGGTCCTAGGGGTATCCAAGTTTTGTGAGGGCCTACTGGCCGGCAT
Organism: Fraxinus cuspidata; assembly: GCA_903798385.1. Classification (NCBI taxonomy): domain Eukaryota; kingdom Viridiplantae; phylum Streptophyta; class Magnoliopsida; order Lamiales; family Oleaceae; genus Fraxinus; species Fraxinus cuspidata. The sequence goes on from CAIGRP010133033.1 coordinate 126, forward strand.
GACAGATAAAAAAAAGAATTATAGAGAATATTACGCTGTCCATATTATTATTACGGTGCAAAATTATCCACTGAGAATGATCATATAATTCGTATGACTCTTATGACCATTTATTCCTCCGTTTATCCTCACATTTGCACAGGAGTGGGAGAACATAATATAGAAGACTTTGTTTAGATACACACTGACAAAAAATCCAGATATACCAACGCGTTCTGTAAAAATCAGCTAGGCAACTGCAGTTCTAATGTTCTATCAATTATAGGACCATAACATAAATATAATGTTTTGGACTCGCCATGATAGGGTGTGAAAAATATGGTTTTATCACTTTATCACAGCAAATACAAAGAGGAAATAATATATCTGCAAAGAAATATAAAGGAGCAAATCACATATAAATTTTGTTTTTGTAGGGTTAAGAAAATATCTGCTTTAGTAACGCAACAATCTAGACACCGTGAAATAGTTACTGCCTAACAGCCAGCAATTCTTTCTGTACTCTTCGTATGAGATTTTTCACAATGAAACGCTCACCTGAATCTCGTTGGGCCTTCCAGATTCACGATATACGAAGGAGGCTCTTGTATCAGATACCCTCAAAGCCTTGGGTTCATCTTCACCACTTAACTTCAAATATATAATTTGACCAAGTCTGTTTGTAAAAGTCATATATGGACGGACAGAGATCACCTGACGAAGGAAAAGCACAAGTTCAGACGTGATAATGCTTAAATCAGATTTTCTGTAAGCTTATAATTACCTTTGTTGGAATTGATTGGTAGGGGCAAGGTTTTGCAGATATAAAGAGCCACATACAATTTCCATCAGCATTATAAGCAAAAAGATCCATAGAGCCATCCTGAAAATCAAGAAATCAATACGTGACCAACTTGTAATATCCAAAGCATGGATAAGATTAATTCTATTTACCATGTCTCCAAGTGGAGAAAGATCCTTAACAGGCCCAAAATGCCCTCCTCCAGCTTGGCTTATAGATGCTGAAAGGCCCAATGACTTGAAATTCAATGCAGATGCAATTGTTGCACCTTCATGTATCTCTTCCTCAGTAATCTCCTCCAGGGTGACTTCTTTGATCCTCTCTGTCGTAAAAGACAGAAGATTCTTCTTTGATTTTCTGACACCCATATCAACAAGCCTAAAACTAAGTGGCGGGCATCTTGCAACTGCAAGCCAGTAAGGAGAATAAACTTTGATGATCCTTGCTTGCAAAGGCCCCTCTTTGGTATGGCTTTGTTCAAGAACTATTTGAACAATCCTGCACATCAATAACTAGAGGCATTGAGAAAGAAAACGGAAACCAATATCAAGTTCTGGAAAAACAAAATGTATAGAACTATTGGCCGAAATCCAAACCTTCCAGAAATTGAACTTCTCAAACTTAATGTATTTGATGGTACACCGCTAGGATGGGATAACAGAATGGCCTCCTATAACAGACATTTAAAGATCACATACTGAAATTTCAAGAAAACAAGTCAAGTTTGTAGTTGAAGAAAGAGTTGAGAAGTGCTTAGGGACTAACTTGTAAGGGCAACCATCCTGTTTGTGGAAGCAAAGAAATGTATAGAGGATTTCTTATATCAGCATTATACACCCTGACAGTCTCTCCGGAACTAAATACCCCCCTAAAGCAGGAAAGAAAATGACCACTCGCTTGCATCTCAAGAACAGAAATTTCAGCAGCAAGAGGGAGATAATTGGCAATAGATATAGGAGATTTGACCACAATTGTCCAATCCAGAATTGGATCAAAATGAATGTTCTTTGCAATTTCCGCTGCTTGGATGCTCAAACAAAACCACATACCATGTGAACTATTTGATGAGCTTCCACTTATCTCAGAACAATACAAGAGTTCCTCGGACTTTCTGAGAGTTGAGACACATATTTCAGAAACTTCTTTCGACCTCATCACATCCTGTGATCTAGTGGACATACCCATTGCATAACTCCATGTATATTCGATGGCATTTTCCACATTTGAAGGCCTCAATTGCAATACATATGGTGCAGACTGTGTCAGGCAAGACAAAGGAAGTGGAATAATTTCACCAGGTTTTAAGGGCCCAAGATATATTTGCGATTTGAAATCCTTGGTCACTTGTTTCCTCTTCCTAATCCACCTCCTTTGTCTGACATAGTTCCCATCTTCTAATGGATATTGAGGCTCTGGCCACTTCAAACTTACAAAATCTGGAGCATAAACCCATCCATCAGCAGAGTTTACCGAGGTATTATCTACATGCCATTCATCAACCCATTCCCATCCTGATGGCAACTCAACTCCTGAAACTCCCTGTATAGATGACCAACATTAATCACAGTCAAAAGACAAAAATATTTATAAATTACTTTAACCAATGCTAGGATGAAAGCTAAATCATACAACGCCAAATAAAAGGATGACAGGAGAAATTTAAAGCAAACATTTTAAGGAATTAAGTAAAACCATCATCATATATCATACATTTACTTCTCAGTTTCGAAAAAACCCATAAATAGGTATGGCATTCTTAAATAATTTCTTTATTTTTCTCCTCTTGATTGTCACTTTTTTTTCTCATTTCTAGTTATCATCATGAGAATTTCTTCGTTGTCAAACAAAAAGCATGGCATGAGACATTTCAAGGCACGAAGAAAAACTCAAATAACGTATATTTCCTTTGGTGCACAAGGCTCTAAACCGATGACAATTCTTACCTCCTCATAGTCAGAACATGGAACCCGACCAATTTTTGGATTATATTTCTCAGTTTCAAAGAACTCATCCGTCGCAAATTCATTTCCATCAAAGTTAATCTCCTTTCTGTCACCTGCTATTGAGTTCGTATTTTCATTTGAAGTTCTGAGCTGGAGGCACACATCTAGCGAAAAGTCAGTTCTGTTACGAACTGATACTAAAGATCTGATGTTGACATATCTGTTTCCATCAATTACGCTGACTTCACTTGCAACCACCTCATTGCCCAATCTCCAATAAGCAGCAGGTGCAGAATAGTTTAGCCTCACATTAGTCCATGGTCCCTCTGGGGTAGGACTAATCTGAAGAGAACCAGAATTTCTATTTCCACTAAATGATCTCTCAATGTTTTCAATTTCAGATCTAGGCGGTAAGAGCACTGCACATCTCATTCTACCAATTTTCCTGGATTCGATATTCAGCTGCAAGAAACATCATCAAGGTAAGAGGTTATAAGATGCTTACGTAGAATTTTATTTATGGACTATGAAACATGCTTCATCCAGTTATAGGATGTAAGTGCGAGTGTACGCGCAAGGTGAGAGAGAGAGAGAGTTCACCGCCGATTCTGTAGAGGACAACTCTCGCCAACTAAGCTCATTTAAATAATCATATGAATTAGAGTAGTCTTGACATCCTAACAGCTGTTTCACGGAAGATGAAAAGTAGCAAACTGGCACACCTGCAAAGTGATTCCAAAGTCAATTGTGCACGAACCATACTACCCAAGCTAAACAAAGCTGTGTTCACTGCCTCTTTGGAAGACTCCGTAAAAGTAACTTTATTAAACTTTTTGCAACATTGCAGTCAGAATTGCATATTTAGATATCTGATTTCAGCAAGATCAAATTTTGTATCCTCGTGAAACAAAAACAACCAACAAGCTTTTTGATCTGTAGAATCTATTGTTTGGTAAATATTCTCTAATCACTAGATTAAATATGTACTAAAACTATCGATAAAGGGAACTAGTCTCTCTACTTTACCAGAACTTCTGTTGACAATTATGTCACTAAACATTAATTTGCACAAAGTTCATCTTATCATACAATCATTAATACTTTACTAGTTAAACATGAATCCACTTCCCATCAGAGTCTCTGAAAGAACTTAATTCTTTTAGGTAGGACTTATTTGTATTTCAGAAAAATAAACAAGAAGATAACATAACATCTCATGAAATTAAATTAAAAGCTTCAAAGCTAGTAAATAATTATACGTGAATTTAATAAACAATACTTTCTTACAATTTCACATTTAAGTGATAACTGAAATGGACACCAAATCAAGTATAAGTTACAAGTTTGTTTTATTAGACAACAAAAAGATCACCTTCATTCACTTCATTGTAAGAGATACCAATGACACAATTGAGTTTGATTTAGAAAAAAGTATCATATGACAGATGTATGAAGTAATGATTCAATGTGAAATGATGACAATTGCAACAGGAAAAGAACCCTTCATCAGAATTGGCACTTCTGCTGGAGTTCTAAACATAGTAGAACAACTAGTCCAGATTTTCTTGCAGGGCTAAAAGGTGGAGAAAGGAGAATGAACTTATTATTCTCTTAAATATTGATTATGCATTTCCTCAAAACTTTCAGAAAGGTAGTAAGATTCAAACCATTATTTCAGCTATAAACAAAAATTTCAAAATCCTTCTATCGGGCCATTTGCTGTTTGAAAAAATGAATAATAAAAAATTCTCTCTTGCTTGGACTTGGGCATGGGCGTTAAATGTAAGTATTGAAATTGTATCAAAAAAGGAACTGGACTTTTATCAAGTTACAGAGAGTTGTGTCCATTTCCAGACAACAGTTAGAATGCATGCCATGCAATAACATTGGTGACTGGAGCATGGATGTTACATCTAATGAGCAACATCAAACTAAGTTTTATTCCAAATATATTTATGGTTGGCTACATGAATCCTATTTAACCATTTTGTTCTGTTCGTTGCTAGATCTACTTGAACATCCAAAGCAACTAGATTATTTCACCTTAAACATATAGTAACATATATACATATATCTTTTTCACACATTAATACGGTTGATTTGAACAGTTCCAATTTTGCCAGGCTACACATTGAACATAAATACATAGAAAACAAAATAAAAACCAAGCACATACACGTGTACTTTCCACAAGTTGAACATAATTAAGCAAAATAAATAAATAAATAATGAATATTTCTATAAACACAGATATGTGTGTAATTTCCACAAGTTGACATGTGTATGTGCATGTGTACTGTGTACAGAGAGTACCTTTTCCAATGTCAGTCACAATAAATTCCACCATACAGCAATCCTGTTCACAATGGAAGAAAGATGGACATGTCAATTAGATGGCTACAAGAAAGTACTGTAACACAGAAGTGGCTCAACATAATATATGGAGCATAATTATACAAAAGCCATATGTGCCCAATAACCATGTTGCAAAAATTGAATGGGGGACCCAAGTGATATATTTTGGACAGGTCGGGAACCCAGGTTGTAATTTCCCTTGGACAAACTAACGAATGAACGATATTTCTGGATTGAATAGAACTGTACATAGTCCCTTGAACAGGATTTTTCTCAATCGAGAAAAGAGTAGGCTTTAGGACCAATTGATGCAAAACATGAGAGAGAGAGAGAGAGAGAGGCGGAAGAAATGCATGGAGAAATTCAATATTTACTTATATCAACAATCAATAGTCTATTTGTAATTAAAAAAATCTACTTCAATTTATACGAATTCCTAGTATAAAGAAAAGCTATCAAAACACAAAAATGGAACCTAACTTAAACATAGTAACTATGGACAGAAAATAAACCAACTAAATTAACAAAATCAGAAATCTATCTCTTAATTCTACTTCCTAAGATGAATATGAATTTTAGGCATGTTTCCAATGCCAATTTCATCAACAAGTTTGCACACGAGGGAAGAAATTTAAAAGTTTGCAGAATGTAGATTAGTAAAGCACAGGTTAAAAATCAGAATAATTAATGGATATGAAATAGAAGTAACAAGAAGGAATCACTTGAAAGGAGATAGTTCAATATATTCATGCTAGCAAAACTGAATACATTTCACAAATTTCACGCTTCATCACAGGAGCAGACACACAAAAAGACGTGCCTAGAACCAGCTCAACAAAAGCTTAATTCATACTTAGGGCCAGTCATAAACATGCATAATGCCACTAGTTGAAGATAAATAACTATTTACCAACCAGTGAATCAACTTTAAAGAAAAATATTTCGTTCCACTTCACGAATTCCATGTCTGAAGATTTGGAATCATCTGAGACAGATCCACAAGTTCGAGCAATATGTTGGTCGAGAAAAGACTCATTCGGGTAGCTCTGATTTGGGTAAATACGGACGGCTACTGTGTACTGATGAGAAGACAAGCTATCTACCTTTCGGAGCTGCATTAAGAGGATGAAACAGGTGCAAAATGAGACACATCAACTAGTCAAAAAAGAAGAATATTTTAAATGAACCATAAACCGGTCCAAACTGGGAGAGTTAGGGTGAATCCAGGGTCGACACCAGACCTCTCCTGCAACTAGCCATCAATTGTCCACTATTCCAGTTAGAGAAGTCATGTAAGCAGCTACCTATATTTTTATTTAACCATATCTACTGTGTATTTACTTTTCCTAATAAATTATTATGGTCAACTATAAAATAATTATAAAGATAGTATTTGAGCAATTTATTTTTTAATTACTCTTCTACTTATTTCATAACAGATTTTTAACTTATTGTTTGCCTTAACTTTCAAACATTTTATATATTCTTTCACTATCAACAAAATCTTTTATTTACATTTTCATTTAACAGTGACGTGCCGAGTGAACAACCGACCCAGTTGAACCAGTGATTTGACCGGATCTAACAACCATGAGCCACATTGTATTTACGTTATAATCAGGTGGGCTAGAGGATATATGCATGAGTGGGAGCAAAATTCCAATTACATAAGCCTTGTGGTATGCCTTACTTTACTTGAATTCCACCTTGCTTTGAATTACTCATGAAATACAGCTTCCCTTAGGTGCATGTACTGAATGCCACCTCATCTAGAAGCTTCAGCTGTCATATGGGAGTATATTATAATTATTTAAATCCTCAAGTTATCATCATATGCAATCTGAATTTTACCTTCCTCAAATACCAAGTACGATCCATTGGATGCTAGTGCTCTAATACTATGTTGAATCCCATCTAACTCATTAGCTTAAACTTGTTCTATCGGGTAAAATAACTATTTAAGAGTCAAACAATAAGAGTCGTGAACATGAGATCCTCTCTGTATCTTGAGAAAAAAAAAAGTAATTTAACAATACTTATATGATGAAGATGAGAAGTTCAAAAGAACACACCTCTGCATCTGCTATGATGATTGCCACCATTGTTTTGAGTTTCTCAAGAAGATTTCCTTTCATATGAGAATCTAACATATTCTTTGAAACCGGCACTTTCAGGGCCTTACTATCTCCTGATGGCATTTTGATTACATTAGAAGGTCCCCTGATTTCAGAAGCTCTGATGAAAACATCTTGCCCAAGCTTATTTTGGGGAATGATATAGTAATCTTTTTTGTGATGTACATCAACAACAGATTTCCCTCCAGCAGTGGATGAAATTGCTTCCTGTTTAATAACATCCAAGGAATTCCATCAATAGGTTCCTGAAAGCAGGAAGAACCCAATCCAACACTTTCTCCGTTTCCGGATTTATAAGATGTATTGAGATTTTTTTGTAATTTTGCTAGTAATTCATCATGTCATTTAGGTCTAATCAGCATGTGTAGTACATGGATACACATGTTTTGCATATAAAAATATGCACCATAAACCTCAAAATCAGACATAGTGCACAAAAGCTAGAATTGATGAAAGAGAAGAAACAGAGTTCACCCCATATGATTCTTGTATGTGGCTAAGGTTATTCCAGCTCGCATACGCTTGAAAAATCATGTTGGCATTACAGACAGACACGTTCAAGTTTAGCTCCCTTGTAGAAGTCAGTCGTAGCTGAGAAGCAGCACCTGGAGCATTAGGATTGTACTGGTACCTTTACATAAAATCAATTGTAAATAACATCAGTATTGATCAATGATCATATAAATTCTGCATAAACTTGGGCATACACGCGCACAAACAGAGAGTATTTTCTTTTCTCATTGCCAAAAGGGCGTTGGTAAAGAGGGGCCAGAGTAATGGATTTGCAGAAATAATTAAGTACAACCATCATACGAATCTAAAAGAGCAAATTCCACCAATTCAAAGCTATTTGAGAATCTGAGCTAGCAAAAGCCAAGTGGGATATCCTATATATAAGGGCACAATTAGTAGCCATGAGTGACTACTGCAGGTAACATTTTGGGAAGTAGCGTCAACCCAATTTTACAAAAACTTAAGATCTCAATAATGTAGCTGACATTTCAGCCTCTTGGCTCAAGGTGTCACTAAATGGAGGACGAGATATTAGCTTGTTGGCATAATGAAAGAACTATCGGATAGAAGACCTTAACTAACTGCTTCCATACTTGGAGAAGGATTTGCTAATGCTATTTTATCTGTAATTCAGCCAGAATTGTGACAATATAGTGTTATAAGGGAGTAAGAACCCTCTAGCGTAACATATCTTTACAATCCACAACCTCATGAAGCGGATTTCTATCCCAGGATAATTGACATGTGATGTAGATTAGGAGCTCTAATCAGGTATGAGGGACATCACTGTCGGCTACGATGCTCGAGCTTGGGTACGGGTATATATTTAAGTGTCGGATCATTTATTTACTAAAATGTGGGATATGGGCTAAAAATAGTCCAAATTCTAGACATGGATACGTGGGTACGTCTTTCAAACTTCAATATTTTTTTCAAAAATTCACATATAAAATTTAAATAATAATTAAGTGGCAAATTATTAAAAGATAGAACATGTCACTTAAAACTAACTAGAAATTTATACTCCTTAAAACACCAAAAATTGTATAAATTTACATGGCAAAAGCACAAAATTAAAATAAAAGTTAGAAAACTATCCGATGCACCCCCTTTTTGCCTCTACGGCAAACTCACATTTCGATAAATACCATGGACTTTATATATTTTAGCACTTTAAAAATATAGTGTTGCCAAAATTGAAATTAAATTACTAACATGAAGCAAAAGAGTTACTTAGATGACCTCTAATGAAATTTCCCCTTCTTCCATATATAGCTTCATTTCATCTGCCTTTCCTCATTTTTCATCGATTCTGCTTCATTTTTTCTTCCCGTATACATAACATCAAATACATACAAGTAGCTGTGATCCAGAAGTCAAAACTGTAACTCTCTAAAATTTTTCTCTCCCTTCTCTCTCATGGGAGACACACACAGCCACTTAACCATCTCTCCTGCCGTCCAAACATCCAGACCCACCCATCTCCAACAATAGAATAGCGACGCCGGCCCCTCACTCACCCTCGTCTGGCCTCTCGCCACCTTTTTGGGGTTCTCAAACCCCCTTCTCTACCACTGGCGGCCCTCCCTTACACCGCTGCCTCTGCTGATGGGGCCATCTTGCAATGGCCCACAGCCGGCTTCATGTCTTGTCCGAAATCTGTACTTCTGGTGTGGATCTCGCCTCTCTTCTTCTAGCTGTTGTTCCTACCAAGTCGGCTTGAAAATTGAAGGATCCGCCCCATATTTCATACCCGTACCTATGTCGCGTCGACACGGGTATGCCAGCAGTAGCACCATCTAAGTGGTGCACTTGCGAGTCAGAGATGTTAGTCGCATTACCATAATCCGGATTCACAAAAGATTCCCTTCTTTTCCATAATTTTTCTTCTCTCAAACTGCTTGTCTTGCAGTTCTCCAAGATTAAAATGCAAAGCATCATAAAATTTTCTGCGCTAAATGCATTTTCAGTCAGACAATAGTTTCAATGACTTAAAATCCCACAGCCAGTAGCTGCATTAATCCAGTTCAAGCGTTCTGATAATATCCAATATAATCCAAGAACCTTAAGCTAACAATGGAGCTACACAAGGAACGTTTAATAGACAACATACTACAATTTCATAATTACTTCCATTGTATTGTGTTCTTTGGGTTAATCGGAATTCTCATCGTGAATGATATTTTTAAATCTTCAACACCATCAACATTGGATTTGATGAAGGAAAATATGTCAATCATCTTATGTTGTGCAGATTAATTCAGGAACTATTGAATAAGTTGTCCGCTCTTTTTGAGTTCCACAGCCGAGTCAGCACATAACGATGCTTTTCTTAATTTATGTGAATAGTTTGAACTAGAGAAACCACAAAGTCACAGAATGGCAAAACTGGGTTATTTGGTAACTCTTACTTAAGAGTGATTTAACCAATAAAGCTATTCTACATATTACAGTGCTTCCATCTCATGAGGATAAACTGACAGAAAAACATAACCCACGAAGTTAGGATTTATTTCATGGTATTAAGAATTTAGATCATTATCTGCAGAGCCTGATACTTGATCACTAACTTGAAACTAGGGCTAGAAACAATTCACTTTTCAGATAACTATACCTCAATGATCCGTCAACTGGTTCAACAAGAGGCTCCCATGATTCGTACTTATCATTATATGATCTCACAGCTAAAGAGAAGTTCACACTGGAATTCAAGCAGTCAGGTTTTCCATGCAAGCTGAACCCTATGCTGCTCAATGATACATTGCACAAAGGGACCATCTACAGAAGACCAAAATAATTAGTATCAGATTCAAAAGTTATATATTCATGCACATGCATATACATGTACTCCAACAGATATACGTGCATTTATGCATGCATAACAATAACAAATTTACAATAACTAGAGGAAAAAACATGAGAAATTCAATGAGGTAACCAGCCAAATAAATGCAAACTTTTATTTTTCTGAGTCGAACGAAAAAACATCTGCTTCTTTCTAACAGTCTTAGTCCTTTTAAGTATTCAACAAGTTCAACTAAATGCAGCATAACATGTCATATTTCAACCAAACCAACCAATTTAGGAGAAACACCAGAGGTAGAACATCAAGAGCATTAAATATTACATAAATTAGATCAGGCAAACTGCTGAAGATAAGATTTATATGATATATATATATATATATATGGCCCTCTCTAACAGCTTCAACTTTTACATCAAGTGGTTCACATTGGTATCAGAGCAAGAAAATGTCCTCAATTCAAGTCTCGCCCCCGTCCTTCTATTAAAAATCATGTTGAAGATAAGATTTAAATGATATACATGTGATCCTCAGTAACACGTTAAGTTTTTAGAACGAGTGGTTCAACACGAACATCATCTTCTTCCATTCTGAATCAGGAATCTTACCCTCCAAGCAAATGTGTAAACCTATTATCGCTACTCTGCAGTTCTACCAATTTAATTAGAGAGAAACATTAGCAGGATTTGATGAACTACTCTGCTTAGCAAGCTATAGGAAGTAAAACCATTGGTGAATTTATTACACGCTTTGATTTACCGTTTCACAAATAAGGTCCAGCTACAAAGATGTCAGACCAGTTAAGAATTCTTTGCAGAATGCAATTGGTTTGACAAAGCAAATAGTTTAAACCATTGCCAATTTTTTCTCATTCTTCTTGCACTTCAGTTTCAAGAGAAGTTACACTCTTCGAAATGACTTCCTTATGAAATCTGAGACTGGAATTTACGCACTGATTAATATTCCGGAGAATTTTAACAGAAGTTGGACGCCCCTCTCCACAATAAACAGCAGTTGGACCCGAAACAACATGGAATTTCTAAAATAATTAGGTAAATAGAAGTTTCACAATGAAAAAAAAGCAGGTATAATTACCAAGCCGCCATAGTCGTCAAAAAGTGCTGCAGAAAATGTTCTTATTTCTGCATCAATCACAGTATTGTCGGAGCCACTTGGTATATCTGAATCAACAAGCTTCAAAGCAAATCTTTTTGAAGGTTTCTTCAAACCACTGCGGATAATAAAGGTTCCCAAGTCATTGTCAACTGTCCATATACTAAATGGTTCCTTAGTAAACGTGGAATCAGATGTGTCCCATATACTTTCCTCTAAAAAGTGACCTGCAGTGACCATATCACTGCGAATACATCTTAGAGAGCTGAAATCAGATAGCTTTGGCGTGCCCTTGCATGCAACACATCCTAAGGACACAAAACCAGGTGGAGCCTGAGGCATCCAGAAGGATATGTCATCTTTTCCACTATGTTTCTTTATATGTCCTACATGTTGAAAATCTGAAGGGGCTTCATAAAGCTTATTAGAATCTTCTGAATCATGAAGAACAATGCATGTGTTTGGAGGCTCATACCTGGAAAAACCAAGTAAAAGAGTAAGCATACCTTGTGCAACATTAAAAAAAAAAAAAGAAAAAAGTAAGATTTGAGTAACGAAGAGCAAAGTTTTCCATACCCTTGAACTGCAATATCTCCAAAGTATACCATCCCTTGTGGGATTACAGGACGCCATATGGATAATTTCTTTCTTGATCTCCAACCTTGATTCCACCAGATTAACCGGAAACTAGCAACTGTTTCAAACTGCCTGGAATTTACAATTGATGTCCTTTCTGTTTGCGTGCTATAATCACCACCAGAAGGAAATCCCTGGATCTTTGAACTCTTAGGTTTTTCTGGAGAAGTTTCAGGAAACCCAAAATATATACGTCGCAGTTCATATGCTTTCTGAGTCAAGCTCAAAGTGATTGGATCAGCGGGTAAGAATGTACCAAGAGCATTATCCACTCGCCAAATTGCCAAATTAGAAAGTCTTGATATAAAAAAAACAAGTTAGATCCTTTTACTTACTGCAGAATCAACAAAACAATTAATTGGATAAATGACTCCGGCAGGGAAGAACAAGTTTGCAACTGTATTAACACCATTTAATGATAGAGTAGCTGTTTCGTTAATTAGAACATTTTTGAAGGCCATTAAACACATATCCCAAGTGAGGTGTGATCACGTTGACTCAATCCATTTGCACGTCAATATATTGACAAGCAATTAAACGTGATTTCTTAATTTCCATTATTCCATATTAGGCAGAAGAATAAAAGCATATACTTTCGAAATTATTTATAATCAGATTAAAAAAAAAAAATGATATACATACCGACTGCTAGAGTCAATACTAATACAATCTCTAAGGCCACATGGAGAAACCAACGTTGCCAAGATGCAGAACACTGAAGAAATTGGTGGCTCTTTCCTTCCTGGAGAAACCACGCAGCCCAATGCCACATAACCCTTTGGGGCTTCAGGGAACCAAATCGAACAGATTCCATCTCCTTCAACCCCAGTTTTATCTGCAGCCACCAACCCATCAGATGAGGAAGGGGGCCAAACTAAAGTGAAAGATTTAGGTCTCTTCACTCTCATAAGGCTGGTATTAACAGCAATTACTCCTTTTGTTGGTGGCTTGTCACTGTCAAGTGAGGACTCAAATATTATCAGGACAACCCAAAAAACTCATTAAAAATGGACAAAAGAGAAAGATACGAACATTGGCGTCAAGTAGTCACCAAGTACAGCAAAACCAGTTGGTGCACGAGGTCTCCAAAATGCATATATTTGGTCATTGTCAGGATCTATCAGAAACAGAAATCAGCAAATGGTTCACAGCATCAAATTTCTAAGATTCATAGTGATTTCAACATGACAGAGTTGATTGGCCATTAAGTGTATCAAAACTTACTTTTGATAGTTCCAACTCTATCAAACTCAGAGCACAAAACAGTCATTTTCTCAGTTCTCATCCTTAAAAATGACAGAATATCCTCTTCAACCGCTAAAAACAGTCTCAAGATACTGAATGAAAAATTGATGAATATGTCTGAGACAGCCAACTGTATGTTCGTCTTTCCAGAAGCATTAGAGAATTTAACAGAGGTATCAAAAGGCTCCAAAATTCTTATTCCATTGCTCTCCACGGTCAACCCTAGAGCGTGTGCATTCATTTCAACTGTGTCGCCCTTCAAAACAACCCTGTGAGCAAAATAAGACTTCATGTGTTTGTTTGCATTTTATATTATGAACTAATATTCCAATGACATTGCATTCAATTTTACCAGAAAATCTTCAGAATCACATATAAATGATTATGGAAAATTCTTATATTCCAGTAGCAGTATCGAAAGTAGTAGATAAAAAATTAAATGTGCATCAATCGCAGTAAATATTACTGATGAAACTTATGTTCTGTATTTTTTAAGTTGAAAAATTTTATGCAGGAAGGAAGAAAATGCTCGTAATGTTATTTAAAGCTCACATTTCGAAGAACTAAACTAGTGGGAAAGGAAATCTTACCTGCAGCATGCATCCAACTGTGCATGCAAAAGTTTGTTAGATAGGATATGAGATGCTGCAGTTTTTGATGTATTGTAGAAGGTAAGCTCGGGACCAACAGCCTGTAAAATAACCAATTAAGAACTGAGAATAACAACAAAATTTGTTGCATCCATGTAAACTATAATTTCGAATAATTAATTTTAATACCGGTATCCTACATATATTTTTGAAACAAAATTGTTAGATGTACAATGGGAAACGATTGATCAGATGGTTTAGCATGTGAAAGGAGATTAGCGTATATAGATGGTACAATGACTCAAAATTTGAGGGACAAAAATTATTTAGATGTCAAAACAGGTGTATAGTTTTCAGATAGCTGTGTACACTCCACCCTTATTATCAATAATCATTAATTAGAGGGTGTTCATTTTAAATCTTCAATTCACTTGAGCGATAACCTTCAGAAATGCAAGTTATTACTCTAGAAAAGTATTGTTCTATGACAACCGACTCTCAGCAAAAAATGATGGACAAGTTCTTTTGTATCAATTCCCAGGTACTTGGTAGTAAATAATCCAAAAAGTTGTTAATTTTGAAAATAGAATTTAATTATTCGACTGTTGAAATATAAGTCTACGACGGTTTCAAGATTTTCTCTCTCCAGAAACGCGACTGAATGTCGCACTCTCTCTCTCTCCTTCTACCCTAGCCCACCCCCCGATCTGGCCTCTACCGGTGCTGCCCAACCACTGGCGACAGGCCGTAAACCTTCCACCAGCCTCACACTATCATCCAGTGGTCCAAAAAACCACGTTTCATCCACTTCCACGGAGGCCCTAGGTGCAACCCCTAGCACCGCCGCCAGCTCTGTCGACCTGCAGCAGCCGATGAACACTCCAAGGGGTTGCTGGCCATGGAAGACCCCACTCCTGTCTCGGGTGTTTGACCCACTCCCTTCCGGCATTGATATGGCTTCGAATCAACCAATTGTTTTGTCTCATGCACCCAGCATTCCTCCTTTGCAGGACACACTGATTACTAACAAGCCTTCCAATCTGTCCAAACACTTGCGTGGTGCACGCGCCCATGAGGTTGCGCCTGCATGTGCACCCCACACACCCAAGCTGGCTGCCTCATGTGTCCCAACTGCTACTCCTGAGGCTTCGCAACCACCTCCTACCTCATCTTTTCTTCATACGGTACCAATCAAGGGAAGAAATCATATGCCACCGCATTATCTACTAAACATACGATATCTCAAGGCGCGTAGCCAATAGAAATCTTTTGCTTCTGTCCTTCAAGCTACACAGGATTCCAGTGATCATAAAGTCGTAGCTAAGAAACCTTTTATGCATATAGGTGAGCCGGCCATAACAGTTTCTGCGGAGGAGGAAGTTATTCTTTCCGAGTCATACAAGTACACACTTGTTGGCAAATTTTCTCATCACAAGTTTTCCATGATTAAGGTTCGCGAAAGTTTCCAGAAATTTGGTTTTCATATTGTTTTAATCCCAAGGATAGATGGATGGATTTCGAATCTATTAACTTATGTACATTGTTTAACAAGCATATCACTAAGCTGTTAAATACTCGATTGAGTACTTTGCTGCCGCATATTATTTCTCCCAACAGAGTGGTTTTATCCATGGTCACTTAATTGGGGACAATGTTTTATTGGTTTAGGAATTTCTCCATACTCTAGTTACTAAAGTGAGAGAAGGGAATGCAATGCTGAAATTAGATATGGCTAAAACATTTGATCGCATATATTGGAGCTTCCTTTATTCTATTCACGATGGCTTTGGATTTCGTTTATGGATTGATAGGATCATGCTGACAATAATTTGCGGGATGAATTTCTCGTCCGTATTCTTCTCTTTTTACAGAAATATTACAATATATTTTAGGATACAATATACATGTAAACTAGCTATTATTTACATGGTAATTACCTAATTAGCGAAATAATTAATATTCTAATAGCCCTCAAATTGATGTTGGTGAGTCCACATGCATCAATTTGCTGACTAGGTAATTATGACGGTGGCGAGTCAGGGATGGTGAGTAGTGGAAACATGGGGAAGAGCTATGATCTTGGAGTCATAGGTGTCCCGAATATAATGACAGTCCACTTCAATATGTTTGGTGCGTTCGTGGTACACAAGATTGGCTGCAATCTGAATGGCACCAGTATTGTCACCATGAAGGGGCGTAGGCTGTAATTGAGAGAAACCGAGTTCTACAAGGAGACCACGCAACAGCGGACATAGCTCGATATTCAGCCTCAGTAGAAGATTTAGACACAAAGTTTACATTTCCAAGAACTGCACAAGAACGCCCAGAAATGCACACCACCCAGTAGTAGATCGACGAGAATCTAGACAACCCGCCCAGTCAGCATCACTATAGGCCGTGAGCTCAAGAGACGACCCTCGAGGGAAGAAGAGTCAACGATGAGGAGTCCCAATAAGATAGCGAATAATGCGACGAACAGCTACCAAATGAAGGTAACGAGGAGCGTTCATAAACTTGCTTACAGTATGCATAGCAAAAGAAATATCCGGACGTGTGATGGTAAGATATATGAGACTACCCACCAACTTTCGATAAAGAATCGGATCAGGAAGAATATCGCCTTCACTTTTTCGATATTTAACATTAAGTTCCAAAGGCGTATCAACCGAGGAGGCTTCAGACAAATCACCCAATCGAATCAGGTCTTGAATATTGTAGGAAATCCCGAATTGATTAAGTATATAATTAGGAATATTGTTGGTGATTTTATTTAACATAGTTAGAATATTGTAGATTGATTTTGATTCTTTTTCTTTATTTTATTCTCTCTTCTACTATAAATGGGAGTTATATATTGTACATGTAACTGTGAAGAATAAAACGTCCTAAACAGTTTTTTCTCTGGTTTTGTCTTCACTGTTTTCATGGTATCAGAGCTAGATCGATGACAAAAACGGGTGACAACAACAGAGGGTCAATAACCTCTGAATCTCTCAATGAAGAAACGGAGGCTATCTCTGTCGGAAGTGAAAGTTCATCCTTTCACCTCACGGTAGAAAAATTGGACGGGAAAAATTACAGAGAATGGACTCAATCTATCAAACTAATCATTGATGGAAAATCAAAACTTGGGTACCTGACTGGAGAAACTAAGATGCCAGCCTCAACCGACACAATTCTCCTTCGTAAATGGCGATCAGAGAATTCCATGGTGACTGCTTGGCTCATCAACTCTATGAAGCCCTCAATTGGAAAAACATATTTGTTCTTACCCACCACCGCAAAGGACGTATGGGAGGTTGTGAAGGAGACTTACTCTGATTCTAAAAATTCAGCCCAGATTTTCGAAATTAAATCCAAACTGTGGCAGACCAAGTAGGGAAAAAGGGATGTGGTCGATTACTGCCAGGAGATGACTGCATTGTGGCAAGACCTTGACCTGAGTTCGGAGGAGAAGTGGATTAGCCCAGAAGATTGTGCCTATTATAGGAAAAAATTGGATAACGAGAGTTTTTGAGTTCCTCGCTGGGCTTCACCGGGATTTTGACAATGTTAGGGGGCGAATTCTTGGCTAGCAGCCACTACCGTCACCACGAGAGGTCTTTGCGGAAGTGAGGCGAGAAGAACGCCGTAGATCATTGACTCAGGAGCTTCTGATCATAAGATGGACTCCTACCACCTATTCACTTCATACTCAGCAATCTTAAAGTTAAAATTGCAGATGGTTCCCTATCCACTGTCGCGGGAAAATAGAGTGTTCAAATTTCAGATCCTATAACTTTAGAATCTGTCCTATGTTCCAAATTTATGATGCAATTTACTATCTATAAGCTAGTTAACAAAAACTTCCAATTGCTCTGCTAAATTTCTTCCGTCTTACTGTATTTTTCAGGACCTATAATCGAGGAAGACGATTGGCAGTGCTAAGGAAAGTGAAGGACTCTATTACTTTGAAGATGCTGATGTGAGTAAACAGTGTCAACTTAAAGTTTGTGATTCTGCGTCTGTACTTAGAAAAAGTGAAGTTATGTTATGACACTTTAGAATGAGTCATCCCAACTTCCAATACTTGAAACATGTTTTTCCTTCTCTTTTTTTGAATAAAAGGCCAGTCGATCTACAATGTGAAATTTGTGAACTTGCAAAATATCAACGTACATCATTCCCAAAATCCACGTACAAATCATCAAAGCCATTCACCATGATCCATAGTGATGTATGAGGTCCCTCATGAATTCCGAACTATAATCATGCCAAATGATATGTTACATTCATTGATGATCACACTCGAATATGTTGGGTTTACTTGCTAAAAGAAAAAAATTGATGTTCGTTCCGTGTTCATCACCTTCCAGTATGATTCAAATACAATTTCAAACACAAATTCAAATTTTACACACCGACAATGGCACAGAATACTTTAATAAAATCATGGGAAGCTTTCTGCAAACTCATGGTATAATTCACCAAAGCTCTTGGGTTGACTCCCTAACAAAATGGGATTGCCGAACGAAAAAATAGACATCTCCTAGAAGTCACTTGTGCCTTAATGTTTACTACAAACATGCCAAATACGTTCTGGGGATATGCAGTTCTTACATCTACCTACCTAATCAATCGAATGCCTAGCCGTATCTTAAACTTCGACACACCACTCCAAAAACTTCAGAAATATTTCCCAAAATCTCGTCTCCACTCCAATATTTCCTTAAGAGTGTTTGGATGCACCGCATTCGTTCATGTTCACTCCCATCACGAAGTAAACTTGATCCTCGAGCAATTAAATGTGTTCTAATTGGATATTCTCCTACACAAAAGGCTACAAATGCTATGATCCTTCCACAAAATAGGTCTTTATCAGTCTTGATGTCACCTTCTTCGAAGATATCCTATGCTTTAAGAACACCTGTCTTCAGGAGGAGATCTCACATGAAGATCGGGTTCTCGATCTCTGTCTCTCTTCCGATACGTCACCTACTCCACCAACTACTCCACCAACTGATATGCCAGTAACAGATATGTCACCAACTCCACCAATTGATGTGTCATTAATAGAAGGGATCTTGAATCCAGAGGGAGAAGTAGAAAAACAAAACGATAAGGAAACACTTGTTTACTCCAGAAAGAAAAAATCGAAGTACTTAAAGAATCTCACATCTTAAGCACCAAGAGAGTCAGAACCGATGGTAGCTTCACATCCCCACAAAGTTTCAGAATGTCCTGATACTAACTTACCCATTGCACTCAGAAAACAAAAACGGTTATATACACTTCATCCTATTTCAAAATTCATATCCTATAATACTTTATCTACAGGATTTCGTGTTTTTACATCTCACCTTGACAGGACAATGATTCCAAGAAATATTCAGGAAGCCTTAGATCTTCCAAAATTGAGAGAAGCGGTATTGGAAGAAATGCAAGCCTTGGAAAAAAATGGAATTTGGGAAGTGATGGACTTGCCACAGGGGAAGAAACTCGTTGGATGCAAATGGGTCTTCAATGTTGTAAAATTAGAAGAACGGTATTCCAATTTCTTATGTATTCAACAATCTCTTAGGTATTTATACAAATTGCAAATCCTATAATAGGAAGGAAAACTAATCACGTTAAATTCCTATAAATAAGGATCAAATATATATACTTTCTATTCTAGAAATATATTCTGTAACTCCCCCTCAAGCTGGAGCATAG
>CAIGRP010133035.1:0-13528 GCA_903798385.1 Fraxinus cuspidata
ACCAAAATTGGTGGGTCCAAAGTGCTCTAGTCTGCAAATTCGTGTAGGGGAGGACGGTGGAGAAGTGAAGCGAGGTTGGTGGTGGTGGAGTCCTGTGGGCGTGGTGGCCGAAAGGTTGTTATTCATTTTTTTCTTTTTGTTTTATTTGAATATGAAGGTAAAATCGTCTTTTATTGAAAAAATGGATAAAAATGACATTTTGAGCAATGAAATGTGAAAGGCAGTAGGGAAAATGCCAAAAATGAAATGTATGGACGTTTTGCGCAAAGACATTGAAAGGTAGAGACGGTCTGTGCTATTTACCCAATTACAAAAATACAAGAATAATTTAAGAAAAATTGCAGCTGCGGTCCCAAACCTTTTCATTTTTTGCATACTTTACCTCAATTTTCACTTTGTGCCACCACAGGTCCCAAACCTTAGAGAAATTCGTAGATGCAATCCAAAATGACGGAAACGGATAATTACAACGTCGGTTGACCTCAAAAATGGAAAAAATGCAAATTTTGACCAATTTAAATATGGCCATTTTTGTCCATTCCTATTTCCCCCTTTTATTTAAACAATTCATTTTGTCAGTTTTAATATCACCCCAACTACGTACATTATCCTTTACGATTCGAACCCATAGGTCATCTTCCACAATGTTGAATGAAAATAGCCAACAATCCGATAAAATTCAAGAAGATTTTGCATCTCACATACGAGGGCGTCTTCCAGAACCTGTATATGGTAAGTTTTTAATTTTTTTTTTTTCAAAATTTCACGTTGTAGACATGTTTGCCTCACAATAGGTTATCAACTGTGATCATATTGGTACATATTTCCGTAATTTTAAGCATATTATTGAGCTTGATTCATAAAATTTTCCCTATTTATTCGCGCTGATTTTGCATTCATGTCGTTCAATTAGGGTTTTTTGATGGCGGGTTGTTGATATAATTTTCTTTTGTCCAGGGAAAAATTCAATTTATTTCATCATAAAGCTACATTACGGTGGTGTAATCTTCAGAAAGATGCGAAATGTTGTATACGATCATGGGAAGATAGCATATCTAGACTACATGCACCCTGATTCGTTAATAGATTTCTCCTGGACAATGCTATAAAGATGCTAGGCTATTTTGAGAAAATGAGGTATGTGTATAAGATTGAAAAGAGGAGATTGAGTAAGGCATATTTCTGGCATGTGAAAGATGCAGACTTTATGAATGTAGTTAGGTTGCTTGGTGAGAAGAGGCTTGCTGAGATGTGGTGTGTGCCCGTAGTTGAAGTGTTAGAATTGCCATGGGACGACAAAGTATGGCATCATATTTCGATGGTTGATGTTGACACTGGTGAGGTGTTGGAGGAGGTGGAAGAAAAGGAAAACTAGATGTTGACAAATAGTTTGAGCATAATGTATGCTATGCAATGGAGGTTTATGATGAGTTTCTGGAGGGTGATGACTTGTATGTTTTCTATGAGGTTAACAGCAATGGTGATGCTAACGAAATAGAAGTGGATGCAGGTAGTTCTGCTGATATTCCTGTAGGTAGAGTAAGTGACTTACATGTAAATGAAGATCATGTATTTATAGATCACAATGAAGAGGCACATGCTACAGATCACAATGAGTCACATGTTTCACCTAAACATGATGCACCTGCTGAAGTACAACATGATGCACATGTTGATGCATCATGTGTTGATGAAGCCCCTGCTACATCATCCCATGTTGATAAACGACCAGCAGATGCACCATCTTCCCCTGCAGAAGATCATGTACCTACAGGTGGGCATAATATGAGTGATCAACCCATAGGTGAAGAATCGGACCTGCATGACTATAATGAGGCACCTAATGTACCCCCTGCAGATGCAACACTGGATGATGCTCCTATTATTGCTGAAAATGTGGATCATACCGATAATAGAGAAGGAAATAGTGAGATGAAATTTAAGGAAGGCATAGTGGAGGACTTTAGTGATTCAGATTATAAGCAGGAGGAAGATGTATCTGGTGATGATAATGATGAAGATACATATTTCAAGTTGTCTGAGGGTTTTGATATTGGTGTTGAAAATTCAAGGACAGAACATGAGGATGGAGGATGGCATGTAGATGGAGATGGAACAGACTATAATGAGTCGGATGATTTTAGAAGTACTCCAAGTGATACCGAAGTAGATGGTGGATCTTCAAAAGACAAGAATGAGCTTTGGTTTAATCCCACTACAGACATGCAAAATCCAAAATTCTAAATTGGCATGCAGTTTGACAACATAAAGATAATATAGGAAACAGTTGTACATTACTCCATTAAAAATGCAAAGCAGGAAAATATGTCAAGAATGATGGAACAAGACTACGAGTCAAATGTCAAGACAAATGTTCATGGCTATAACACATTTAGAGATGAACATGCATGCACAATGGTGTTGCAGAATATAATAGTGCATGCTAGTTAATTAGCAAAAAAATATATGCGGAAGTTCAGATCTGACCCAAAAATATCCATGAATAGTTTTACAAAGACGATGAAGAAGGGTTGTATGTATGAGATCTCTAAACATCAATTTTATAGGACACGAGCTAAATATACAGAAGTTGTCAATGGTATTGTGGCTGAACAGTACAAGATCCTGTGGGACTATGGTGAGGAGTTGAAATGAACCAATCATGGTAGTGCGGTGAGAATTGAAGGGAAAGATGATACATTCAAAAGAATATACATATGTTTGGGGGCTTGCAAATAGGGTTTTCGAGCTGGGTGTAGGAATGTGATTGGTCTAGATGAATGTTTCCTAAAAAGTATACATGGTGGGCAGTTGTTGGCTATAGTAGGTATTGATGTCGATAACTGCATGTTTCCCGTAGCCTGGGCTGTGGTAGATACGAAGAATAGAACAAATTGGGAATGGTTCATGGAACTTTTAGTCATTGATATTGGGATGTGTAATGCTATAGCTTGGACTTTCATTTCTGACAAACAGAAGGACTTGGTAGACTTTATAAATTTGTTATTAGAGGGTGTTAAACATAGGTGCTGCGCAAGACATTTGTACAACAATTTCACCTTGGTGCATAAGGGACTGACTCTGAAGAGCATGTTTTGGGCTAAAACATGGGCAACAATAGTGCCACAATGGAGAAGTGCAATGAATTAGATGAAAGCTATGAATGAAGAAGTGTTTAAGTGGTTTAATGAGAAACCAGCACACAATTGAGCATATCACATTTTCAGGATTATTCAAAGTGCGACATCCTACTGAATAACTTGTGTGAGGCTTTCAACTCTTCGATATTGATTTCAAGAGAAAAGCCTAATATCTCAATGCTTGAGAAGATAAGACATCAACAAATGCTAAGGATGAATGCCAAAGGAGAAGCTATACAAAGTCGGGATCATGCTTTTGGTCCTAGAGTTATGAGTATTGTTGAGTAAAAAAAGGCAGATGCAATGTTCTTGAAGGCTGACTATGCTGGAAGTGAAAAGTTTGAAAAGAGCAATAGGAATGGAATGAGATAGAGTGTGGACCTGATGAAGCGCGTATGTGCATGTAGAAAATGGCAGCGTATTGGAATACCTTATGCACATGCAATGTCTGGTATGATATCAAGAAACATTGGCATATATGAGTATGTCGACGTATGCTACAGCAAAGAATCTTACATGAGGTCCTACGACCCAGTCATCCAACCAATGTTAGGTCTGGAGTTGTGGCCAGAGTTGGGGAAATATCCTCTTAATCCACCTATAAAGAAGAGACAGACAGGCAGACCAAAGAAGTTGAGAAAAATATCTCAAGTAGAGCCACCTGCAGGTACCAAAATGGCAAGGACTGGAATGAAAATAACATGTCAAAAATGTGGTAGGATAGGCCATAACAAGAGAACATGTTCTGAAGTAGGTTCACAACATGATACACAACAAGATACACAACAAACTCAATCACAGGGCAAGGAAAAGAGAAAGGCCTAAACACAGCAGGATACAGCGCCAACTTCATCACAAGGCAATGGCAAGAGAAAGACTTCTACTCTCACAAAGCCACAGGCAAAGAAAAAGAAAATTTTACAAAAAAAAAAACATAGTTTTTTGTATGATAATTGTTTTGAACAAACGTTTTTGTATGGTGAAGTTTATGTGATAGCTTTTGGTAGAATGAAATTGCAATTACATTTGTATGATGAATGAATGATGATGTAGAATGTGAATAGTCAAATGGTTCTTTTTTTATTTAAGTAGTGACTATTTTTGGATCATTTTGTTCTGGGTACTTCGGAAGTGAAACAGTTGTGGAATTGGGATTGAAAACAGTGAAATAGATATTCTTATTCAAGAAAAGAATTGGGACATAAGATTAAACTCAGTAAAAGGTTTGGGACCTACTGTGCAACTCATTCAAAAAATTTAGGTCTTTATGTGCATTTAAAAATAAATGTTTAGGACCTAAGCTGCAATGTAGTAAAAGGTTTGGGTCTTTCTGTATAACTTATTGAAAAAGTTTGAGACCTGCAATGTACCACCTACAACGAGTTTTCGAAAAATATTTCCCGTCATTTGGAAGCATTTGCTCATAGTGGAAGGGAGGAAACTGTATCTGCGGCTCTTAATACACAAATTAAATTGGATGATGTGAAACGTCAACGGAAGAACATCTTTCATACTAGATGCCATGTAAAAAATAAGGTATGTAGTTTGATTATTGATAGGAGTAGTTGTACTAATATTGCTAGTACTACACTTGTTGAGAAATTATGATTAACTATGATAAAACATCCTAAGCCTTATAAATTGTAGTGGTTAGATGAATGTGGAAAGGTTAGGGTATGTAGGCAACTTTTGGTGAATTTCTCAATTGGGAGGTATAGCAATGAAGTGATGTGTGATGTAATTCCTATGCATGTTGGGCACATTTTGTTTGGAAGGTCATGACAGTATGATAGGAAGGTGAAACATGATAGATTCAAGAATAGGTACAACTTTGTAAAAGATGGGAGAGCAGATACTTTTGTACCATTGATACGATAACATGTCTATGAGGACCAATTGAGATTGAGAGGTGAGAAGAAAGAAAAACAAAGAAAGACGAAATGAGATTAGGAGAGAAGATGGTGAGGTGGCTAATTGTGAGGAAAATGGAGCAGATCCACAAGAGAGAAAAGAAATAGAATCTATTGAGAGGAGAACAAAATCGAAAGTGAATTTATGTGCAAAAAATAGTGAGATTGAGAGGTCCTTAGTAAGAACTAACAAACCGCTCCCTAGATTGGATATTTCTTTTGTTGCAGGAATTCAAAAATTCGTTTCATGAAACTTATTTAGTGGGATACCACACATTGAGTATCCAACTGATTCAATGCAATTGGAGAATTTAATGAGCATTGAAGGTGAAGCATTCAACTATGGCATGGGGATTGAATTATATGTATCTCAAGGTTGGCACGGAAAGAAGCATAAAGTATTCCAAAAAATGGTTTGTTCGAATGGAAATAAGGTCAAGATTACATTCTAGAAGAGATTGACAATTCCACGTTATTGCAAGGATTGAAACCAGTGGCTACAATTTGGATCCTCAAGGTAATTTTATGCTAATTTGTATTTTTATTGTTTCCTATCTTTCTCTTTTGATGTAAGTACATATTCAAGGTCGAATCATTTCGAAGAGCGAGGAGATGATGTGATTCATGATAAGAGGGCGAATTTGGGTAAGGATCCACGATCGTTGAGGAAGGGCCTATGAGTAGATCGCGAGCGAAGCGAGTCAAAGAAGCAATGTGACTACATCCTCAAGCCACAACGGACGAAATATTGATCATGACAAGCAAATGGACAAGTTTCATGTTGAGCATGTGATATGAAACGAAGTGGAACAACTTGATTCAAGCAATCGAATGAGAAGTTGGGCGGAATAACTATGCAACCGCATACTTGTTCAGGGCATGCGGTCGCATGACCCTTTACTGAGGCCACAAAGGAAAAGTTCAGATGATCAATACGACCGCATAGATTTACACTATACGGTCGTATAGTATATTTTCGATTGGGAATTTTTCAAATTTCGAGCAATATTTTATTTTAATTAAAACTCTATTTTGTGATATCTTTTTTTATTTTAGAGTTTAATTCCGTTTTTACTAGGGTTTTATGGATTCCATATAAATAGGTTTACTATTTTCATAGTAGAGACCTAATTTGAGAGATATTATTGCAAGGCTTATTGCTTTGCTCTTGTTCTTCATTCAATTAATTTTGAAGTTATCAAGAATTGAATTCTTATGGCGTTCATCAAATTAAGTAAGGTTCATAAATTTTGTGATCACGGGGTTAAGATATTGCTTGTGATTGTCTTGATTCTTTAATTCAATAATTTATTGGGTTGAGCTTTCAAACGTTGATTCTTCGACTTTTTTTTAGTTTGATTTAATCTATCGTGGATTTCGTAGCTTCAATTGCTACGTGGGTTCACATCAGGTTGGTAAGTGGGTGGTTAGAGGCTGGGATGCACCTGATTTTTTGAAAGAAAAAGTCTTGCACCTTATTTCTGAAATGATAAGTTGAAAAGTAGGCTTTGTGTAACTTCCACATCAATTTAGTTGAGATTTAATTTCATAAATAATCACCGAAGTTCAATTCAATTTTCAAATTGGTCATTATTTGTGATGAACTCACGTAGAAATTAAAGCTATGAAATCCAAAACATATTAGATCAAATCTATGAAAGTCAAGATTCAACATTTGAAAAGTTTGACCTCGATAAATTACCAAACAAAAAATCAAGATAATCGCAGACAATATGTTGACCTCGTATCACAAAACTCACCAACCTTACTTGAAGTGTTGAATGCACAAGAATTTAATTCTTGACAATTTCGGAATTAATTTGATGAAGAACGAGTTAAAACCAATTGTCTCACAATAATATTTCTCAAATTATGTATTTTCTAATGAATAAAATGAGTCATATTTATAGGAAACCCATAAAAACCGAATTAAAACCTGAATTAAACCTTGAAAGATACAAAAGATATATCATAAAAGAGTTTTAACTAAATTAGAAGCTCGGCGAAATTTGAAAAATCGTGCCCCAATTTTCTACTATGCGGCCGCATAGGTGTATACTTTGCGGTCACATGGGCTTTCATCGGTCTTCAATTTGGTTTCAATATGGAGGCATGCAGACTCATGCTTAGATATACTATGTGTTCGCATAGCTGATCTTTTCAGCTCCCTCATCTGTTGCTTTAACCAAGATGAATCATCTTGTTCCATCTTCCTTGCCCAAATGAAACTTGTCATTTTGCTTGTTATGGTCAATATTTCACCCACCGTAGATTGAACAAGTAATCACATGGCTTTATTGACCTTCTTTGCTTGTGACCTAATCATTGGTCCTTCCTCTACAATCAACAGGTCCTCATCCTTGTTAGCTTTCGTATTTGTGGTCCTCATCATTGTCTTCCTCTTCAAAAAGATTTGTCCTTGAATCTCCACCTATATCAAACAAGGAAAGATAAAAAACATTGAAAGTAGTAAAAATGTTATACTCATCTGGAAGATCCAACTTATAGGCATTGTCATTGATCTTTTCAAGCACTTGGAACGGTCTATCTTTTCTTGGTTGCAACTTTGACCTCCTTTGAGCCGGAAAGCGTTCATTTCCCATATGCACTCAAACTCAGCCTCCTAGTTCAAATGTAATGCGCTTTCGTCCCTTATTTTCTTAAAAAGCATAATGCTCATTTTTCTTCTCAATCTGGCATCGTACCTTTTCATGGAGAGATCTTACAAACTCGGCCTTTTCATTTCCATCTAAGCTACATCTCTCGTCAACAGGTAGAGAGATTAAATTCGAAGGTGTGGTAGATTAAAATCATGAACAGTTTCAAATGGAGTATAAAAAGCAATAGAACGCGTGGCCTTATTATATGCAAATTCTATGAATGACAAGCAATCCTTCCAATTCTTCAAGTTCTTATTGATTATGGTGCACAATAGTTTTATCATAGTCCTATTAATAATATCGGTTTGTCCATTCGGTTGTGGGTGACAAGTTGTAGAAAATAATAGTTTAGTCCCTAACTTATTCCACAAAATCTTCCAAAAATGACTAAAGAACTTAACATCTCTATCCGATACAAAACTCCTAGGTATCCTATGTAAGCGCACTACTTCTTTGAAGAATAAATCTGCAACATTAGTGACATCATCAATTTTATGACATGGAATGAAATGTGTCATCTTACTAAATCTATATACCACCACAAATATGGAATCCCTTCCTTTCTTAATCCTAGATAAACCCAACACAAAGTTCGTAGACGCATCAACCAAAGGTTCACTAGGAACGAGTAATAGCATAGACAAACCTTGAGGTAAAATATTAGACTTAGCCTTTTTACTAGTGATGAATCTATAACAAATCCGATCAACGTCAACTTTCTTCTTAGGTCAATAAAAGTGTTCATTTAACATCATTTCCAAGGTCTTCTTAATCCCAAAGTGACTCATTAAATGTCCACTATGTGCTTCACGTACTAACAATTTTCTAAGTGAATACCTATGTAAACATAACGTATTCTCCCAAAAATAAATATTCATCATGCCTAAAGAATCTATATATAGCATTTTTATCACATGATTCATATATACTGGAAAAATTTGAGTCTTTAGTATACATGTCCTTAACATATTCAAATCCTAAGAATTTGGCACCTAAAAAAGTATGAAGTACATACCTCCTTGACAATGCATCAACTACCACATTTTTTTTACTTCGTTTGTACCAAATAACATATGGAAATGTCTCGATGAACTTCATCCACCTTGCATGCCTCTTGTTTAGTTTACATTGACCATTTAAATGATTTAAGGACTCATGATAGGTGTGGATCATGAACTCCTTTGGCCATAGGTAGTGCTGTAATATCTCTAAAGCTCGAACAAGTACATACAAATTCTTGTCATATATAGGATAGTTGAGAGCCACTCTACTTAGATTTTCACTAAAGTAAGCTATTGGCCTTCATTCCTGCATCAACATCTCCAACACCTATTCCTGAGACATCACATTCAATCTCAACAGTAACGTTAAAGTTAGATAGAGATAAAATCAGTGCGGTACACAACCTATCTTTAATAATGCTAACAGCATGTTCTTGTTCAACGTCTCAATGAAATCATATACTTTTCTTTACAATTTTCGTGAATGGTGTGGCAAGTGATCTAAAATTTTTAACAAAACTCCTATAAAAATTAGCTAAAACCATGAAAGCTTCTTACCTTAGTTATGTTTTTTAGGTGTCGGCCACTCCTTGATGTATTTGATTTTCTCCCCGTCCACTTCAATACCCTTTACACTAACAATATAACCAAGGGAAATAATGTTTTCTATGCAAAATGTCCACTTTTTAAAGTTAGTATAAAGTTCTTCTTGTCTTAAGACCACAAAACACACATTTTAAATGTCATTTATGCTTATTTAAATCCTTACTACATACCAAAATATCATCGAAGTAAACTACTGTGAATTTACCTATAAATGCACGTAAGATATGATTCATTAATCTCATAAATATGCTAAGTGCATTAATAAGTCAAAATGTCATGACTAACCACTTACATAAACCATACTTAGTATTAAACATGCTTGATCCATGTAATTTATCTAATTTGAAGATATCTTCTTTTAAGATTTATTTTACTAAACATGCATGATCCATATAATTCATCTAACATATCATCTAACATAGGTATAAGGTGATGATATTTTATCGTTATATTGTTGATCGCCTGACAGTCTACTCACATCCTCCAAAACGTATCTTTCTTTGGCACAAGTGGCACTGGCATGGCATATGGACTTATGCTTTCCCTCACATACCCTTTTTTCATCAATTTTTTCACTTGTCTTTGAAATTCTTTGGTCTCCTCAGGATTACTCGGATAAGTCGACTGTTTGGACTCTAGTTACGAAGTCAAATTGATGCTTAATGCCTCGAATGGATGGTAACCCACTAGGCATGTCTGGAAACAAATTTTCGAATTCCTATAATAAAGAAATAGCCAAACTAGGAAGGGGTATTTTAGATTTCTTCAAGTTAAGCAGTGATTCCTTAGAAACCATCAAGATCATAGCTCGGTTCTTAACTACTGGCCTCTTCAACTCACTCTCTTTTGTAAAGAAATTCACTTTCGACTTTTCTCTCCTCTCAGGAGAATTTTTTTTCTTTACTTTCTTGTGGCTCTACTATTTTTTCTCATAATTAGCCACCTTACTTTTTTCTCTCTTGCTTTCTTGTCGTGAAAGATCAACCTCACTCTCTTTTTTCTCTCATTCTTTTATCTTTCTCACTTTTCAATTTGATTTGATATTCATAAACTTGTGTTGGTGTTATCGATGCAAGAGTAATAGATTTCTCATCTTTAGTAAAGTTGTATTTTAAAAATATGGGTATTACTTAGTGGATTCTATCATATTTCTATGGCCTTCCAACAAAATATGTCCGGAATGCATAAGAACTATATCACTTCGTCAAGATAACTTTTAATTGAGAAAGTCACCAACACTCGCCTATTCACCTTAACCTCTCCACATTCATTCAATCATTACAATTTGTAAGGTTTAGGATGTTTTAGCATAGCTAACCTCAATTTCTCAACAACTGTAGTGCTAGCCACATTGGTACAAATATCCCCATCAATAATCAAACTACACACCTTGTTGTTGACATGACATCTCGTATGAAATATATTCTCCCTTTGTTGCTCCAAGTTATCCATTTTAATTTGAGCACTAAGTACTCGCTTTGTAACCAATAGCTCTCCCACCGCATACTTTATTTTTTCACTATTACTAAAGTCCTCCAATTCCGACATCTCATCATTATCACCCTCACTATTACTTACCACTTCTCCATTGTCTTACAAGATTATCTCCCTTTTGTTTGGACATTAAGAAGCAATGTGTCCCAATCCTAAACACCTAAAGCATTTGATATCTCGATTCCTAGGAGTTGGGGATCTACCTTGGGTGTAGCTTTGCTAGTAACTTCATCTCTTCCCTTCGGTAGCTCAGTTTTACTTTTTGAAACAGTCACATCACATCTATAGTTATTCCACTTCAGTTTCCAAGAAAGGTTATCTAGTTGTCCCTTCTTCTTCAACTACCTCTCCAATTTCATAGCTACATGTTACATGTCCTCCAACTTCACATAATGCTTTAGTTCTATCACATTAGCTATCTCTCTATTCAAACCACTCAAATATCAGGCCATGGTGGCTTCCTGATCATCCTCAACATTTGTTCTAATCATGACAATTTTCATCTTCTTGTGATAATCCTCCACATTCCTAGATCCTTGATAAGGACTTTATAATTTTTTATAAAGATCCCTATAGTAACGATTAGGAAGGAACATCTTCCTCATGATAGCCATCAATTCTCTCCATATTTCAATAGGTCTCTCATGAAACCTCCTCCTAGATGTTGTTATTTGATCCAACCAAATAATATCATAATAAGTAAACTCAACTACCACAAGTTTTACATTTTTCTCCTTTAAGTAGTTATGTCAATCAAATACAAGCTCTATATTCTTTTCCCACTCAAAATATGCCTCCAAATCACTCCTTATTTTTAATGAATGAATTGTCATTTTGATATTGCACATATCTCTAAAAACTCCATCTCTAACATAATTTCTAGATCTATTATCATCCATATCTCATCCATTCCTCATCTTTTATATTTCAGCCTCCACTAATGCATCATCATCAATTCTACTACCGACTTCATTTTTACCATCAATATCTGTTCTAGGCTCCCGTCTAACTTATCTCATTGTGTTAAGAACTTCTCTACGTTGTTCCCTACGTAAATTAGCAAGCAATGTGTATTACCTCTCCATCCACACCTATCTATCCATCATATTTTTCATATCCCCAAATAGCCTTTCAAATTGTCGTATCACCTCTTCCGTCATGATAACTTGATTATTCTTTCCTCTTGAAATAGAATAGTCTCTGTCAGACATCCTTAATCTAGAATAATATTGGCCTCACATGTACACTCATGTATCATTTTTTCCTCTATTAGATGAAATCCAAGAAAGCGAAGAATTAATATTTGAAAAGCTCGACACGATAAATTATTGAACCAGAGAACCAAGACAATCGCAGATAATATCTTGACCCCGTGATCACAAAACTTACAAATCTTACTTGAATTTTTGAATACCACAAGAATTTAATTCTTGATAAGTTCGGAATTAATTCGAGGAAGAAAGAGTTGAAAGCAATATGCCTCACAATAATATCTTTCAAATTGTGTGTTTTACAATGAATAAAATGAATCATATTTATGGGAACCAATAAAAACCTAATTAAAATGGAATTAAGCAGAAAAAATAAAAAAAAGATATCATAAAAGAGTTTTTAACTAAATTAGAAGCCTAGGCAAAATTTGGAAAATTGTGCCCCATTTTTCTACTATGCGGTCCTATAGGTATATAGCTTGCGGTCACATAGGCCTTTCATCAACCTTCAATTTAGTTTCAATATGGAGGGATGTGGCCTATATACTATGCGGTCGCACAACTATTCATTTCATTTCCTACGTCTGCTGCTTGAACCAAGTTGATATATCTTGTTCCATCTTCCATGCCCAATATGAAATTTGTCTTTTTGCTTGTTGTGGTCAATGTTCATCTATCTAGCTTGAACAAGTAATCATACGGCATTCTTGACCTTCTTTGCTTGTGAACTAGTCATTGGTCATTCCTCCACAAGTCTTTGTCATTTCTAGCTTTTGTACCATGGTCCTCATCATCCATTTAGTTAGTAAAATTAAATAATGTAACATAATTGATCACTCTTTCAATGGCATTCTTCCAAATTCACGTTGGCCCATTGACCATTGACATCTACTAATGTTTGCTGTATCCATTTCGTGAAATTACAAATCTTCAAAATATAACAAAATTCTTAGAAGACAAATCTCACAATCAGTCAAAAAATCCAAAACCCTAACATAATATATTATCATTAATAAATATTAAAAATGTCCAAACAGAACTAAAACAAGAAGTAGGCACGAAGGAATCAATCACTTTAATGGCCGTTAGTTCATATGAAGGTTCAATAGCTACTATACTTGATATGCTGTTAATCAAACTATCAAAGTATGTTTAACTTGTGATAAAATATATCGTAAAGTTACTTTAATGATTAATTGAAGTTTTGCTTGAACTTTAATGACAAGCACTGAAATTATGTCCTTTAATTGACGATAAAAGCTATCTATAATGTAAATACTAAACTTAATTAATTAAACAATTTATCTCAATTTTCATTTCGGCAAGAATATGTCGGTCAAACAGAACTTCCTACAAGCAGTTTTACGCATAATTCTGACTGGGACAGCATAACAAATTTGTGTTCTAATCTATTAAAGAACCAAATAGAGATGTATAATGTGATAAACCCTTAAGGGAAATATTCAAGGGCCCCATGCCACAGGTAAAATAATCAATTATCAAAGA
>CAIGRP010133037.1:0-20110 GCA_903798385.1 Fraxinus cuspidata
AGTCATCGCTTGTACTTAATATCGTCGAACCATTTCATTTAGAAGTTTACATTTTTAGAGATGAGATATTCATATATGCTCGATATAATTCTTGTTATTGGGTAACATCGAATATTGGACTAGCTCTCATATCGTAAAGCATGTTATTGATTAGCTTGATCAATAGAAAATCGAACTGACCACAGTGAGATAGAATTTCTTTGATGAATAGCATTTTCTAATCTAAATAAGATGAGTTAAATCTATCTATCTAGTAAAAGGGTAGTCGCCTCCTTTTAGTTCCAAATGAAAAAAAATCAGATTTTTCTTATTCAAAGCAAGCTCCTTACAAACAATGAAAAGTCTTTTAGCATATTGTAGCTCGATTTGACTTGTGACACATAAAACTTCACGATCAACTGGTGTTCTCAATCTATGCATAATCCCATTTTCTTCCTAATATCAAATTCTTGGGAACCAATTAAACATGTTTGGAACGAAATTACATAAATAAATTCGACTTATAAGTTTACCCAACATAGAAAACACATTTTAAATCTCATTTTCTAAATAATCACTCACTAGCCACTAGGTGGGTAATCCTAGTAACATCATAGCTAAATCCACCTATTTGAGGCTTTAAATTATAAGTTATCATAGTTAAATAATATTCCACTTCAATTCACCCACTTATCCTTTTAAACCAAAAATAAGAACCCATTTTACGTCCTTTAGAAAACAAATCAATATAGGTGAGGACGCATTCTAGCTAATAGCTTGTCGCGCCAGCCTTCCACTAAGAACTCGCCATACCAAATGCGAGATATACCTCTTTCCTTTTTCTCTCCCACAAGAGATGACACGGGGACATAAAAAGGGGGTCATAAGAGCTTTTTCTGGCCTAATAAAAGAAGCTCGCGAACTTGATCTTGCATCAACATCGACAAATGAAAAAGGATTTTCATTTTTATGTTTACGATTAATCTACTAGTACATCTTTTGTGTTAGAATTAGGGTGTAACCCGAATTTTTTGTTGAAAATAATTGAAAGTTCTAATTAAAGTATACATTAATTAGAATTCTATTTGGAATGCTATTGTTTAATTCTATTCAAGTTTATTTGGCGTATTTTAATTGAAGTTCTAATTGGAAGGCCAATAAAAGTAGGAATTTGTGTTTAACTTGAAAAGGACTTTGGAACGAAGAAAATCAAGTTTTTGGAGTAAAGGACTTGAGAGTGGGCGCCGGAAGAAAACTGCTCGGTGCTGTGGCGTATATGGCTCCACCTGTTCTGCCTCCCTATGCTGTTTTGGTTTCCTTTTCCGTTTTGGACTCCGTTTTTGACATTCTACTTTAACTACTACTTTACTATAAGGGTTTGGACATCCCTATTTGTTCCCTATATATATTTGACTCTTCTCTACAATTTTCTTGAGGATTGATTTTTCCCTATAAGAAGTTAGAAACAATATAAACATATAATCTTTGTATTTTTTCTCCATGTTATAATAAAATTTTCATTCTATGCAAAATTACATTCTTGTGTGTTTTTGTGATCAATTATTTCATATTATGGCTATAATATCTTATTTTCTCACAACAAACTGGTATCAAAGCATTCTCGTCCATAACAATTGGTATAAGAGCTTTTGTTATTGAAATTCTTGGGAAGATCGAGGTTTTGATCAAGTTAATACATCGATTTGATCTTTCGTGATTACAACAAGTAAATTAAGTGTTTGGTTGAGAAACAAGAGTAGAGGTCAAATTTATAGATTTATGAATATTAGCTTTGGCATGAGTGAGTATTGTGTATTTATTTAGAGCAGGGGGAGCAGAGGGGTCGCTCTCAATGGAAGCTGATTATCATGGCACGTAGTAGGGCTGCAGTTTGAAGGTAGGTTATTAGTATTTTCAAGTGATGGGATGTCATGTAACATATTATGATCGGTAGGTGTTGGCATGTGAGAGAGGACATAACCGAAGTGGGCTGAGAAAGATTAAAAGATGTGGGCACTCTGAGCTAGAATTGGCCGAATATGATGTATATTTATTGAATGCAAAGAAAAATCAATTGCACAAACATTGATTCCCTCAGATGTGTCAATGGGGCTAATACGCCCATAGTGAATATGATGGATATCAAAACACACATGGCGTGAGACAAAAACCTTAAAGGTGCTTTGTTCAAAGGGAAAAGTAAACACTTTGTGTGGGTGAATAGCCGATGAAGATGCATAGGCAAGAATGAGATGTCAATTTTATAGAGATTAGGCCAAAGCCAAGTATAAAAGAGGTTCCCAAAAATCCTAAGTTTAGAATAATTGGGACGTTTGTTAAATATAAATTTTCAAATGGCAATTGCATAGCAGGACTAGAAATTGGCACATGATTAATAAGGTATGCCCAATAGTAAAGACATGGTTCTAAAACTAGGGGACACTGAGGCATTACTTAAAAGTCGAGTCCAATCACAACTATATCACGATGATGGGGTTGGTGGAGGGAAATCGTGCTAGGGGAAGTATATTCTATGCCATTGTTAGAGTAGAGTAATGATCGATTGATTGAAAAACTTCTCTACAATATTTTTAAATTCGGTAAAAACTTCATGTACATTGGATTTGCGTGCTATTGTATAAAAGCCACAAGTACTTAGAATAATGATCAATAAAGACTACATAAAATTTAGGAAAATTCATAATGACTGTCCCAAACCTTTAAATTGTGGCAGATAGCTCCCCAACCTTTCAAAATTATTAGGCAAAAGGAACTCTAAATTCAGTATTTGACCATAATTTTACCAATTTAAAGGACAAAATGTTGTTTTTAACCTTTAATAAACTAAAAAAGGAAAATTTTCATCGAAGGTCCCAAACCTTTCAAAGATTTATAGTGCGATCTCAAATATTTAATAAATCTATGCCAGAAGGACCTCTAATGGTTTCAATCCAAAAATCAATTAGTTGACTAGAAATATTATCTTTCTCGATCTACCCAACCTCAACCCATAACCCCTAACTTACCCATGGAACAACCTCCTCTACCTAGGCAGGTGAGCCTTACATTAGCCACCACTTTAGCCTCATTTCCTCCACCTCCAAGGAATCCATTTTCCCCTCCCCATCAACTTTATTTCCTCCTAACAAGAACTTTTAAAGAATTGGGAAAAAATAAATATAGATAGCTAATTTTTCTTCAAAATTAATGATAGTTACAATGGCAGAGGCTCTCCCTCCTACCAATGGATGGGTGTATAGGTAGGTGGGTTAGGAATTGGCGATGAGGTTGTGATAGATCACGAAAGATAAATATTTTCGATGAAGTGATAGATTTTTGGATGATAATCATTAGATGTCCTTTCAGCGTTCATTTATTAAAAGTTTGGATCGTACTACATATTTTTAAAAACTTAGGGACCTCCAATGCAAATTACCTTTTTTATTAACTAAAGAATAAAAGATTAGTTTGCCTTTTTTAAAAATTGATCAAATTATGGTCAAACAATTATGTTTTATCAACTAATGGATTTTCAACGAAAAAGTCAAGTGGTCCTTTTGCCGCACAATTTTGAAAGGTTTGGGGCTTATTTGATATTATTCCAAGGTTTCAATGTAATCTTCAATATTTTGAAAGGTTTGAGACCTCCGCTACAAATTTCCTAAATTTTTTATCATAAAAAAATTAATTTGCGAACACCATACTTCGAAATAAATAACATCAAGAGGTCAAGTGATATTAGAAATTGAAATGGAAAAGGATAACTTTAGAGACTTCGTGTATTTTTATGCATTAAAATGATTGGAAAATAACTTGTTTTCTAACATGAACGCAACACTATAGGAAATTAAATGGGATAAACATGTCAACTACAAA
Organism: Fraxinus cuspidata; assembly: GCA_903798385.1. Lineage (NCBI taxonomy): Eukaryota > Viridiplantae > Streptophyta > Magnoliopsida > Lamiales > Oleaceae > Fraxinus > Fraxinus cuspidata. The sequence continues at coordinate 3,856 of CAIGRP010133037.1, forward strand.
GGTTTGAAAATACATTTTCAAAATATGTACTTGTAAAAAGAAGGTGGCCACATTTTGTCAAATCTAATAAAATATTGTGACCTATAATTTAATTAAGTAGGTCATAGTCTCAATAACATACAATTTATGGTCATAATTTCAAATGAGTCACAATCATATAAGATCACAGTCACAACAATACAATTTGTGGATCACAATTACTTATCTTAGTAACGAATAATACATTTAATATGTTACAAATTATTTATTAGTCATAAATTAATCAATTAACTGATTGCAATCATTCTTCACCTCAGCTCACCACTCCACGACCATTGGCACTGTACAAATCATCGCCACCATCTCAAATCCACAACCCACCTTCACCTTAAAAGTCAAATAAAAAAACCTCAGTGCAAGGAACCTCAAATCTGTTGTTAATGTGGTGATAATTAATAGCGCAAGGGACCTTAGATCTATTGTTAATATGGTGACATCAACGACGACACCGGGGTACTGACAATGTCGTATAGAGGCAACATGGAGACGAGCAGTTCATCTTCATGAGTAGAGACAACATTGACTCATCCTGCCGACGGCTCCAAGAATGGCGACGAAATACATACAATGATGATGGAGCAACTATAGAGCTTCCCCTGATATTGGAGCTCAATATGGCTGCCTTCATTTTCCACTTCTTTAATTGTACTATTCCAGAAGCTAGGACTTGGTGAAGAGAATGAGGGTTTGGTTTAGTAAGATAGGGTGGCTTTGTATGGATATACCTGATTTTCGATAATATATATATATATATATATATATATATATATATATTGATACCTTATTTTTGGAAATTCAAAATAAAAAAGTGGGGATTAGGTAATATTTCAAAATTAAATGGATAAAGTACAACAATAGAGGAATTACAAAAATAGTTGTGCCAATCAATGGAAGAGGTCTTAACATTGGAGAAGGCAATTAGTGGTGAAGGATTGGACTGGGATTTGGGTCATTCATAAACGCCATTTTTAAGTGGACCACATAGAAGACATGCCCCAATGCTTACATCCTTCACCAAGACGGGTTGAAAAGAATTCAACCTAAATATGACTATTAGTGCAAAATTTGGAAATGGATAAAACACTTTTTGAGAATGTGGAACACATAGGACTTCAAATACATTAAATATAATAGATGGTAGGGAGATATACAGAATTAGATTGAATAAGTGGCACAGTGGTACCAATGCTAATCATGAGATCATCCAGAGTAGTGGGTGTTTAGGGAGAGGCTCTGAAGGTCATCACTAATGTGTTGGGATGCACTGGAATCAAGAAGTCAACTTGGAGAAGAGTTAGAAGCAGCAACATAGTTGGCACTCGAAGAATTCTGGGAGAAGGTTAAAAATAATAAGGCTGTTGGACTGTGACGCCAGATCCAGTCCAATCCTTAATGCAATGATGAAATAGGCTTGGCCTAAACTAGAAATCTATTGTTTAATAATGTCCTATCAAGATGCCTAGTGAAATCTAGCCCAATAGCAAAGTCCATGATTTGCATTTCGGTTGTGCTGACTTTAATTGCCGTGATGTGAGATAAGTTGTAAGTTATTCTTGACCGTTGATCTCTCATTTGATCTATGGTGGGGTTTGAGAGTACAAATTCAGCTTGGTTGGCTGAAACCCTAATTCATTTTGGCATTTCTCTTCATTTTGAGGGTCCGTCTTATAGAGAGTTCCTGGACATTCTCTGTTCGTCTCATTTCCTCTTCAAAATCTGATTGGATGAGTTTGTGTTTTCTTAGTGTGATTAGGAGTCTGAGTGATTGTTTCCATGGGAGTGTGAATTTGATCTAGCAAGATTGAGTTTTTCAAGCTCATAGAAGCGAGTGCAACTTGCTTGGGTTTGTGAAGGTTCTTGGATGGATTTGAGGCCTCTGTGATGACAAATATGGGTACAATAATCTGAGCCTATGATTGATTGAAACTTTGGTGTCAAGTGGTTTGGTTTTAAGTTTGTATAATCACATATTCTTCGATCTATTTTGGATTTTGATTAGTTTTGTATAATAGTGGTATAGAGCCTTCTAAAGCTATTCTTGTGGCTTTGATCGAAGTTAGAACACTAGAAAATTAATTTTCAGTGTTCTCTCTTTGTTCAATTCAAATCAATTAAAACCCTATATCTGGATTTTATGCGATTTAGTGTTTGCAGTATCTGATCTGTGTTCTAAAACTGTTAATAGAGTAGAGATTGTGTTCTCTCTATTCAATCTGAAAGTGGAACCCTAGTTTTGGATTTTTGTGGTCAAATTTACGATTCTTGGTTATCTATTGATAAACCAAAACCTGTGTTGACTATTTTCTAAACATACTGTACCAAGATTTGGTTTCTTGGTGGTCAAATCTTCAGACCACCACTCTGGTTTACAATTCTTAAACCCTAAACCATACGCCTGAGATTTTATATTCCTGTTTCTATTATTATTTACTATTATAATAATAGTTTGCTATTCTTGATCACTTTATTGTTGGTTGATTCTCTATACCGTGTGCTAATCCTTGTATCTCAAATTGGGCGTTGACCCGATAACCTAATTCTCACATAATCGTGGTAAGTTTGAACATCTCGGGTTCATGCCGTTGGTATTGGGTTACCTTGATATATTAGGATGCGTTTAATTGCGACCATGGAATATGTATTAAAAGTAAATAAATTTTAGGTAATTCAATTGCCTAGAACTTAATTGTATGAAAATTATTAATTAAATGTATTTAATTGATTTAGTTTTCAATTTAGAATATATTATATTTGTCCATTTTTTATTGGTGGGTAAACGAGAGATAGTAGATAGATAAGACAGAGAAAGAGATAGTGAATTCCATGTAAAATAAAATCTTAGTCCCCAAAAGAAAATATTTTTCTTGATTTAAAGGAAATATGGTCACGTAATCAAAAGAAAAATATTTTTCATGGAAACAAATGTCAAACAAGCACCACAAAAGTAGAAATTTGGATTAAAAAAAGCAATTTTTATGAAAAATATTGGTATTCAAACACATCCTTACTGTTCTCCCTGTACTTGAAAGTATTCTACTCTGTTGGTATTTGTTCAATACAATCTCTAGTGCTAAACTTTGGTGTCTTACAGTGTTTAAAATAGGTGTAATATTTTTTTTTCTATAACCGTTTTTTTTTTTTTTAATACTTCAACTTGAGATCTAATTTTTTTTGCAAAGATTAAAAAAATCTTGTTTCAAAGTGATTAGTTGTCATGTTTTAAAGAAATTCTTTGATAAATCAAAACATGACAATTACTACTTTTGAACATGGAATTTTTAATGGGAAAGTGGATTTTCCTATTTGGCAACCAAAAATGAAAGGTACTTTAGTTCAAAAAAAGGTTTCCAAAGCATTAACACAAGAATTTCCTGATACCATGACAACCGCCAAAAAAACAAAGATGATGAACTTGCCTATACTTCCATTACCTTGCATTTGTGTGATCAAGTTTTAAGGAAATTAGGGAAATTACACACTGACAAGGCTGTATGGGATAAGGTAGAGTAAAATACCTAATTAAATCTTTAACTAACAAATTGTTTTTGTTGGAAATGCTTTTCAGTTTTAAGATAGATCACTCTAAGGAATTAAATGATAATCTTGATGTTTTTAGTAAGTTATTTCAAGATATCACCAATACCAGTGAAAGTTTCTGAGGAATACAAGGCAGTTGTATTTTTCAATGCCATTCTTGAAACCTAAAAGGATGTTGTTAAGACTGTCATAAAATATGGCAGGGACACCCTTACTCATGACATTGTCATTAATTCCCTAAGAAGTAAAGAATTGGAACTTAAAGCTAGAAGGCATGATAATGGCCTTGAAAACCTATTTGTTAGGGACAGGCCTCAACAAAAACACTTTGGTAATCAGGATAACAAGAGTAATCAGGGAAACAATAATAAGAGGAAATTCAAGGGAAGTAGCAGGTTTAAATCTAAAACAAGAAATAATAAGTGTTATGGGCATGGTAAGACATGTCATTTCATAAAACATTGCTATGAAAAGAATAATGAATAGAAGGAAAAAGGGAGTTGATGAAGAGAATATAGTTGAACCTCTAGAACCAACCTGTGTAGATGTATATGTTGTTAATTCTGTAAATGTTGCGAATAGTACTGATCAGGTCCAAGAGTGGATTCTGGACTCTGGTAGTACTTCTCATATGACCTTTAGGAGACATTGGTTAGGGGGTTTTAAGAGGATTAATGGGGAAGATGTGGTTATAGAAATAAACATAGCCTACAGGATTGAGGGCATTGGTAATGTGACATTGCAATTTGATAATGGTTATATCTATAGCCTTGAAAGGGCTAGGTATATTTTTGTGTTAAACAGGAATTTGATTTCAATGGGAGACTAAGATGACATAGGATTACAAGGTAAAATCGGAAAATGGTTTATTAAATGTGATAGAGGGACCACTTATCATTTTCAAAGGTGTTAAAAGAAATGGAATCTAAGTCACTAAAGTTGATGTGGTGCTTAAGCACACTACTGAGGCCTCCAATGCTGAACTTGATGATACTTTAAAATGGCACAAGAGATTGTCCCGTGTTAGTAATAATGGTCTACAAATTCTTTATAAGAAGGGTGTGTTTGGGAAAGGCTATATATCAAAGGTCTCATTTTGTGAAAATTATGCTTTGGGAAAGTAGCATAGACAGCATTTCAATACCGGGAAGCATAAGTCTACCTATGTCCTTAACTATATCCATTCTGATTTTTGGGGTCCCTCATCAATATCACTCAATGGGGAAATATATATTTCTTTTCCTTGATTGATGACTATTCTAGAAAGATTTGGATTTTCTTGTTGAAACAAAAATTTGAAACACTTGAAAATTTAAAACATGGAAGGTGTTAATAGATAACCAAACTGGTAAGAAAATAAAAGTAATTAGAAATGACATTGGCTTAGAATTTTGTAATATTGAGTTTGATCAATTTTGCAATAGGGAGAAACTGTAATGATAGTCTCATTTATAGTCAATAGGATTTTTTTTAGTGCTTTTGATAACAAAACACCTGAGGAGTTATGGCCTCGCAAAATGCAAGATTATTCCCATTTGAAACGTTTTGGATGTGCAACCTATCCTCATCAGAGTTTTGGCAAATTAGAGTCTAGGGTTACCCTGAAAGGGTACAGGTTGTGGGTCAGAGATTCGAATGGTTTCAAAATTATTATCAGTAGAGATGTCATCTTTAATGAAGTTCACATGCCTTGTTTGAGAAGTAATGATTCTGAATCTGAAGGAAATATTGAGATCAAGCAACAAGTGGAGCTTGGGTCTACACTTGATTATGTTAATGAAGAAAAGTTGTATGAAGAAGAGGAAAATGTTTATGATCCTCTTACGATTAGTCAACAATAAGAGAATTGGCAAGCTGGCATGAGAGATGAGATGAATTCCTTAGCAAAGAATAAGACCTAGTTATCCGTTTTAAAGCCTGTCTTTTGTGGACTGCAAGTGGATTTATAGTTTTAAAAAAGGTAATACTGAGAAGATGCCACTTAGATTTAAGGCAAGACTTGTTGCTAAAGGTTTTACCCAAAAGCATGAGATTGATTATAATAAGATATTTTCGTTTGTTGTCAAATATATTACAAATAGGGTAATGCTTGCTCTTGTTGCTCATTATATCCTTGAACTTGAGCAAATGATGGGGTAATCTTCTTACATGGTGATTTAGATGAAATGATTTATATGTAACAACCAAAGGGTTTTATTGAAAAATCTAATTCTGATCGTGTGTGTTTATTGAAAAGATCTTTGTATAGCTTAAAATATTCTCACACGCGGTGATATAAAAGATTTGATACTTTTGTTACAACTATTGGATTTATTAGAAGTGAATTTGATCATTGTTTATATTTTAAAATAAATGATGAAAATGATGTAACTGTTTTCTTGCTTTTATATGTGAATGATATGTTGTTAATTGGACATGACATTTATGATATAAATGAAATAATTAGATCTTTAAGTTCTGAATTTGAAATAAAATATTTAGATCATGCAAAAAAAATCCTTGGAATGGACATTATTAGGAGAAGATCTAATAGGACATTAATCTTGAAACAAACTGCCTATGTGGAAAAAGTTTTGTCAAAATTTACTATGCTTAACTCTAAATCTGTTTCATTACCTCATGCAAGTCATTTCAAATTAAGTATAGATCATTGTCCTAGAGATGAATCTGACATTATGTATATGAAAAAAAAGTTTCTTCGGCAAATGTTGTGGGTATGTGATGTATACAATAGCTTGCACTAGACCTAATGTAGCTCATTCCATTAGTACCCCCTAGTAGTTTATGGCCAATCCAGAGCCTGAACATTGAACTGCTCTAAAATGGCTCTTGAGATATTTGAAGGGGTTTTCACAATTAGGATTATGTTTTAGTGCCTACAATGAAGGTGTAGTACTGAAAGGATTTGTAGATTCTGATTTTGCTAGTGATAGAGATAATAGGAAATCTACTACTACTTATATGTATACTTTGTGTGGGATGTGTGTGAGTTAGAAATCTCAACTTCAACCTATTGTTGCTTTATCAACCACTAGGGCTAAATATTTTACTGCTATTGAAGATATAAAAGACGCTTTATGGTTAAAAGGGTTATTGTCTAAAATAAATGAACTTAGCAATCCTGTAGTTGTATATTCAAATAGTCAAAAGTGCTATACATTTGTGTAAAAAATCAATTTTCTATAAAAGAATCAAAATATATTGATGTTAAATTGCATTTTATAAGAGATATTGTTTCAAAAGAAGCTTTACTTCTTAAGAAAATTTCTACACAATATAAGTATAGGGACAAATGTAATACATCTAAACAAATTTAAATTTTGTTTACAAATGCTGAATATTAATAGTTGTTAGTTTTAAACTGGTGCACCTACTTTACTTGGTTCAGTTTTAGAGATACATTGAAGCTGTTACTATCCAGTTACTTAACTAGAATGAGTTTTAAGCTACTTGTATAATCACGGACACCAAGGTAGAGATCTATTGGGTTGCGATGCTAGGTACAGTCCAATCCTTAGGCAATGATGAAATGAGCTTGGCCCAAACTACAAATCTATTACCCAATAACATCATATGAAGAGGCCCGTTGAAATCCAGCCAAAAATAGCAAAGTCCGGGTTTATCTCGTATATCTGTTGTGCGACTTTAGTTACCCTGATTTAAGATAAGTTGGAAGTTACTCTAGATCATTGATCTCTCCTATGATCTATGGTGGGGTTTGAGAGTATAAATACGGGTTGTTTGAAACCTTAATTCACATGTCATTTCTCTTCTTTGTGAGGATCCGTCTTCTAGAGAGTTCTCTATGCATTCTATGTTCATCTCCTTTTATCTTCGACATTGGGTTAGATGAATCTGCGAGTTTTCTTAGTAAGATCAAGAGTTTGAGTGATTTCTTCTATAAGGGGATGAATCTGATTTGGCAGGGTAGAGTTCTTCTAGTTCATAGGAATTATTGCAACTTGCCTAGGTTTTTGAGGGTTCTTTGGTGGATATGAGGCCTCTTTGTTGATATAGATAGGTACAATAATTTAAGCTTATAGTTGATTAAAATTTGGTGTCAAGTGGTTTCGTTTTGAGTTTGTAATGGTCAGATATTCTTCAATCTATTTTGAATCTTGGTTAGTTTTGAATAAGAAGGGCGATGACTGGATGGCAGAAAAGCTAACACTGCTGAGATTTAGGGGAGGTGGTTGGCCGCTAGTAAGTGGATCTATTAGCGATGGAAGGACATCTACGAGCACAATAGCCTTGTTAGCAAGATAGTTGGAAGTAGTTGTGTGTTGGAGTGGGATTATATTCTGCGTTGTGTTAGAAGAGAAGCTAGAGGTCTGATTCTAGGTGGTGCTTGTAGAATCGACTAGGACTGAGATGCACCATATTTATGAGAGTAAAAGGCAACCAATGGACCAAATTAAGTAGTAACATTAGAGGACTGGAGATGCACTTTGAAGCTAATCAACTCCTCATTCAGTTTGTCAAATGATATAAAAGTTTTTCAGGAACAACAACATAGATGCTATAGAACTCTATAAATAGCCCATCAAGAATCTTAAATGTAAGGTCTTTCATAAATGCATTTTTGTGCACTTATTCGGGGCCATATTACTAAACTTTTGTGTCGTTTTATTATTGTATTTTATTTAATTTAGGTTAATTTTATCTTATTTTAGTTTTAGACCCGATTCTAAGCAATTGAAAATGAAAGAATAATAAATTGGCCAATTGATGGAATTTTGGGGACTAATATGCACGTGAGTAAAATTTGAAGCAATAAAATTGAAATAATTTGATGTGGAGGACCAACATCAAATTGTATTGGTTGGGAAAGTTTTATAATTGGGCAGCTGCCCAATTATATTAGTTGGGTGACCGTGCTTACCTAAACCCTATCAACTTGTGCAATTTTCTAAGCTTGGGCGGCAGCTCCATTTTCTATTGGGCGTCCGTCCAAGCTAAATCGGGGAAATTTTTTTGGTTTCCTAATTTGAATACAACTCTTATGAAAACAAATATTAAGGTGTCTTTTAAAACCTTATGGCCGTCCAAAAGTAAAAAAACACACATTACAACATATTTTGAAAAACTTTTGGAGCAGAGAACAAGCAAAAGAACACGAAGATCGAAGTCAAGAACACGAGAATAAATTCAAGAAGTATATTGGGTGATGTTGATTCTCTAATATTCTTTGTGTTTTCTTTTTCATAACATGTTGGGCTAGATTTATTTGTACTAGGAGAATAATGAACTATGTAATATAAATTTTTAATCTTTAGTTTTACATTCTGACATCAAAAGCACATTTTTGAATATTGAACAATTTATATGATTTTTTTTCTCCACAATTATTGTTCATGGTAGTTGTGTGAATTCGGTGACTTATTTTATTTATTCGAAAGAAGGAAAATAGATTCGACATATATAAATTGTCATATGGTTCGATAAAGGATATAAATATATTGCTATACCTTATGTGAATCTTCAAGTGTTCATAAAAACTCAAGCATTCTTGTATGTTCATATCCATCATAAAAATATAGTTGGGTAATATATGAGAATAGGTTTGACATTGTTCGAAAGAGAGTGTTAAATAATTTAGGAACATTGATTCGTCAATATTTCTTCGTGTTGTCAAAATGTAGAACCAAGTTTAAAACGAATTATTACATGGGGATTCGTAATCCTAATACATTCATTATAAATTAAAACACTTCAACTTACATTTAATGTCGTTTGCATTTAATTTAGTTAAATCTTTTATAATTACATACTTAGTATTATTTTAGTTATAACTTCATGAAAACAAACATGTCATTTTATTCTAGTTTCGGTTAAGATCAAGATAATAGGAATTGAATTAATCAATCTTCGTGGGACGATACTCGGACTAAAAAATTCAACTTTATTACTTGTTAATGAACCGTATACTTGCAGTGATTTTTATTCGAAATATATTTTCGTGAACAAGTTTTTGGCGCCGTTACCGATAATTGAGTTTTAATTTGATTTTAATTACCTTGGCACTAATTCGGACTTCTACCTATATTCTTGTATTATTATTTTCATTCCATTTTGGTTTTTTTTTTCTCTCTCTCTCTCTTTTTTAGGATATACAAAAGAACAAAAAATAGTTAGGATAAAAGATGACAATTGTTAATTTCAACAAAATGCTCGTATGTGACTTTATCATAAGGCAACAACAATAGACAGCTCAAAAAATTGATGAGGGGGATATGCTTATGGGAGATTTCATTATAGAACAGTGACTATGAGATATAAAAGTAGAATGTGAACTAAATGAAACTGTCCTAGGTGACTTACTATTGTATTATTTATCTCACCACAATTTGATGTCGGTGATTTTCCTATGTGGATTATTTCTTCCACCAATTATTAATGGATATCAATTAAGGGGATCATATTCACCGGGCTTCCAACAAATACAATAAGAGGAGAAGACTTTCCAAGAAGATGTCATTGTTTCTTTGCCAAATCGAGAAAGTTTCAATTAAAAAAGAGGATCATGAAAATATCGAGAAATTAATCATAATTGGCAAAAGAGAACTTGTAGCATTCAAAGGAGAGGAAAATCTCGACTTCATTGTTTGCTCAAAAGTGGAGTTTGTGATTAAACCTTATGATGAGATTAAGGTGTACATTGTTGAGTTTGAAACTGATGATGAGCGGAAGTTATACTACTTCGAGAAGGACAAGGTTAAAATGTGGAGGAAAGTTGCAATATAGAACAAACTCAAATTAAGCAAGTGAAGCAGGACCTCCAAAGCCATACTCAAGTGTCATGAAACACTAGTGAAAAAGTTAATCTCTAGACTTGAAATTAAGTGCTTGGGAGGTAACCCATTTTCCTATCACTTACCTCTTATTTTGATTAAGTATTACATTACAAGTAGATTTTTAGGTATTACATTAGTATTTTAGGACCATATTTAGGAACTCATGTATTTAAATGGTTTGTTTTGAACAAATTTTAGGTAGTATTTTAAAACTTTAATTAGTAACTTAGGCATGTTTACTTATTCATTTCAATTTACTTAGGCTCATTGATAACATCGTAGTATTATATTGAGCTTCATTGATGTGATATGCATTTTAAGGTTGCACCTAGATTTCAATCTTCTTAATGTTAGAAGAATGGAATTCTTCTTGGTGTGAATACATTATAAATATTTAAATCTTATTTGTTATCATTAATATTTATTTTGAATTCTTGAAACATGAAATTGAAGCCTAGTGACAAAGAAAAGTGATGGTTGACATGATGTCTACCAACCAAACCAACCTGATCGTTCTACCTATCTGCATCTACCCCCAGGGAGTTTCTAAATTCTTTACTCCTTTATTTTGTTTATGTTTATTTTTACACTGGGAATAATGTAATCTTTTTGTTTGGGGTAGAGGTGAGTATTTGGAGAATTATGATCTTTGTGGCTTACTTTTCAACTACTTATCGAGTTAGTATAACTTACTTCGAACCTGTCTGAGCCCAGTTTTTCCTCCAAGAATTTATTTTCCCATCACATCAAATGCTCCACCTCCTATTTATTAAAATCGCCCTTAAAAGTGGAAAGTTGAAGTAAAAAGTCCTTTTTACGCACTCCTTACTGTACGAAAATTATTTGTATGCATTTGAATCGACCAAAAAGTTTGACTTTTCAAACAAGTGTGCAAGTAAATTATGGAAGAGCAGAGAATAACTGAATTATGGCCTACTCGTGTACAGTGATTTGATTTCAAATATTACATGGCATAAAATTCACCAAATTTCACATAAAATTGCTACCATGTACCGATATTATTCATAACATATTTTATTTTTTTGTGTTCCCCACTTTGTGAATACGACAAACACTGCAAACATTAACCGTTATGTCAACATACTCGTAATTGTATTTCCTTTGTCCAAATAAATATCAATTATCATTGTTGTTGTGCCAAATAATCGCGAAAACGTTCGCATTCATTTCGTGGCATTTCATGTGCGTTCATTTCAGCTGCGATTTCTTCATGCTCATTTGGAAGCTCCACCTCTGCTGCATCAGGATCTGTCTCAACTCTCGTAAATGCTTCGTCGACCAAGCTAGCTCGTTGAAGAAAGTTGTGAATGCCCATACTTGTTTTTACAACAGCAGTTTGCACTCTGAAATTATAGATTCACATATGATCGAGAATTTTCCACCAACTTTTCCAAACTCTAAATGTACATTCAATTACATTTCTACATGACGAGTGTCTGAAATTAAACTTCTCACGTTCATTTCAAAATTTGCGCCTACGTCCAATGTCCCCGTTATAAAATTGTTGGAAATGGTACAATATATCGGACCCCTTATAAGGAGCCATGTACCAAGGTTGATAGGCAAATCCTAAGTCAACCAGATAATATTTTCCCGCTGCTAGTTGTGGAAAATCAATATCAGGATTGTGTATAGGACAAGCCAAGATGCAGGCATCATATGTATTCTCTGTCGTACCTCCGAGCACAAATGTAAAATATAAGTTAAAGTCACACGCCTTTAGGACATTCTGCATGGGAATTCCTTTGAGTCCAATAAAGTTCACTTGTTCATTGCATGGGAGGATAGCTCTGACATGTGTGCCGTCAATTGCACCTATGCAATTCTCGAATAGCGGATGCTTGTTCCGATTTGATATGTGATGCTCGATATCATGATTGTAGTTGGGATTTGGTCGAATTAGCCTAGTAGAGAATTCGACAATAGCTTGAAGCACACTTTTGATGTAGTGCCCTATAGTTTCCAATGAATGATTGAACAGCATCTGAACTTGTCTAAGTCATTTTCCATGGGCTAAAATGCAAAGGAACATTCCTACTTGTTCGTATATATATCTATGTGTTGCCCAGTGCGCAGTCCATACTCATCGCGAAGAATATGTGCAAACGCTCGGAGCATTGATGGATACATTCAAAATTTTGCATAGCACTATTGTAGATTGCACTGTATAGCGTCAAGCATGAACGTATGACCATTTCTTGCGAACGAAAATCTATGAATACGACGTCTTTGTTCGAGGTAATAATTGCATACAAAAATTTCGGTGCTCTGACAATATTTAAGTCATTGAATAATATCCTTAAGTAGCTATTCCAAAAATGTATGCTCCCCCTGTTCCTCTTCAGATTCTGCATCGGGCATCAAAACACAGTTGAAATCAAAATTTTACATCACACTACTCTCTATTACAATGTAGACATGACTCATGTATCATATAATTGAAGAAAGAAAACTTTAGCTACCATGCTTGGGAATGCAAATACGTTTGTGGATTTTGTGGTACCTTTTATAGAATTTGTAAGCGATAAAGTTTCAATCACATAGAATGATTGTGCACTGCAATTGTAGTATAGAACCATGAAGCTACGAAGAGAAGTGTAGTATGTAATAATGTAAACATCAGTACTTGGTTGAAAAGTTTAAAAATATTCAAGTGATCACATGCTCTAGATATGCATGTGAAAAACAGGGTTGAAATCTAGCTTCTCAGATTTGATGGTGAAATAGCATGCATAAGTTCACCATACATAAGTACAATAACTGATAATAATAATAATAATAATAATAATAATAATAATGATGACAAATGTAATTTGTTCACATCACATGCCGCGAATTTTTTTTTTTTTCATGGAACAAACCACACTGTGTTTGGTTTTTCTGTACTCCTGCCTGTTCCACTGAACCCAGCCAAATTTTTCATTAGCGTCATCCTACATCTGTAACATTTCCCAATTATGCCTTAAAGAGAGGAACATGCACATCCAGTAATAAAGATCAGTTTTCTTTTGCAGTCTACTCGTCGCCAACGACTCATTCAAGCAGGATTTTGCGTCCCAGACTATAGGCCCAACCAAACTGTCAATCTTTGACGCGACCTTCTTAGTCGTAGAGGTCGTGGATCAACATAGTGCGAAAGTTCTATTGCAGATATTTTTTTCTTCCTTTTCTTTTTGTTCTTGTTAACCGCTCTACGTTTATCGCCACTTCGCAGACCCGAAAGATCCATGCTCGCACTAGCCATCCTCGTTGTAAAGCTCTCATCATTACAGTCACTACTCTCATCATCAAGTGGTACCTCGTCACGGTGGTGTAACCGCTATCTTTGAACATCGTAAAACTAGTTCTACAAAGTTTAGTAGGTGTGATTGAGTACTTCTCGCTGTCAAATGTGTTCCCCAACAAAGCTTTGTAACTGTACACCTCTCTGTAGTCTTTTTCTTTGTCTTTGTCTTTAAAGTCTCTGTAATCTTTGTTCCCTGTAACATACAAATGAAAACATAATCCGATGTTATTCATGTAATGATTTTTCAAATAGACGAAATGATATAGCAGTTTCCTGGAATTCATAAATAGACAAAAATACATAGTTTTTCCGTGAAAAAAATCGACATGCACGACAACTTCAGTGACCTCTGTAACAATCCATTACAACAGAACTACAAGTGGAGTTTGCAATTAGCTATTCACTTGCCAAATCTACCGAATATCAACTTAACACATACACGAATGAACAAATTGGATCACATACACAAAACAGACGGTAGGAATTTTTGTAACACGATTGTAGTTCACAATCAATTCAATATGTCGAAAACAGATACGACTGTACCTTGATCTTTCGACCCTACCACTCCTCGAACGCGATAATTCTGCCAGTACAAGGGATGTATTCTATACCAGTGCTATAAAGCAATTCTTCCTATCTCTTGTATTTCACACGAAGAGCATCCCAATGATTTTTAAGCTGCGGCTTGTTCCAATTGTGGCCAGAGTTCGAGTTGAACAAATGAATTAGTGTTTCCCACCCGTGTTTTGTGAAGCACTTCCTATTCCGGTAGCCTTCTACGATCACTGTCTCACACAAGGCAATGGAAATCTTGTTCTCAAATGAGTTCCATTGCACATTGTTTTGGGAAGAGAGCTTGGACTTCGCAAGACCAACGCTCCAGCTGGTTGCTTACGGGTAGGAATCATTCTATGGCAACACAAAAGAACCAAAAAGAAAAAGCCACATCTGAGATCATATTCTAATTTGTGTGCAGTGTGTGGGGGATGAAGCATTGACCCGCGACAGACAACAAGTAGGCAGTTAGGGATTTTAAGATGAATAATTTCCATTTGGTGTATTTACACATAAGCATATTTTACATATGTACAGATGAGATGTTATACACCTACCGGAGAGAAAAAAGATCCGTATGCGCAGATGACTGATGAATCACGGTTGCAGCTTCGTATTTGCAGATGAGTGAACGACTGCACGGGGGTATAATCAGACGGTAGGTGTTGACTTGTTCGATATGGTCCTCGGCTTTGGTTAATTTCAAGCAGTTTTGGTAAAGCATCCAATCATGTGCGAGTCAGACGATAAGTGTTGGCTTGTTCGATATGGTCCTCGGCTATGGTTAATCCAGTTTTGGTAAAGCGTCCGATCATGTGCAAGGACGGCAGCAACTGTACTGAAGAACTTTGCACGAAACTGGAGTGAATGAAACTAATTAGGAGAAGAATCGGTGTTGAATGCGGTAGGTGGGGTTTCAAGAATAGGTAGGTGAGTTTTTAGTAGTTTAGGGCATTTGTGGGAATTTTCGCCTGATTCATTCTAAAAAGTTGTCTGCTACTTACCTGCAAAATTGAAATGGTAAAGGAATGAAAATGCTATTTTCCTTTCCAACAAGACAAATTGTAGTTGTAATATATTTTTTAGCACCACCAGACAGGTGTTTAATATAAAAAGAAAAAAATAAAAATAAATAAATAATAGTGTCTTGTATAGCGTTGAACAACTTGCCCCCTATAATGATATTTGTTTGAATTGAGTATAACTTCAGTTAGAATTGGACAACATCGCATCTTATGCTTTTACTTGAGTGCTTATCCATGTGAGACTTGTTTACTTGATATAGAAATCGAATTGCTAAAAGGCAGTTTAGGGATGAGAAGAATAGTGCTTGTGTTCATAGAAGTTTGATGGTTTGGAATTCTTGGATCAGATCTTTGGTTGAAGGAGTTTTAGTTAAGAAGTCTAAAACGAGCACTGACCAATGTTAAAATTCGAGTCCCATGTCAAAATAAAATATGATACATCTTATACTTCTCTTCGTAGCCTTTATAATTCGAGTTATTAAGCATGTTGGGATATTTAAAATCTGGTGCCCTATGATTATCTAACTCGAAAATAATCAGTCTAAAGCTCGCTACAGAGGTCATTTAGAAAGCTTAATGGAGAAGTCTTGCACATAAGATGTCAAAATATATTCATAGCGAAAGAAAGCAAAAGGGATTTAGATTATCAGAAGTGAGATGTGCCCTGTAAAGACTTCAAGATTTGAACTCTGGAAACTGACGGTGTGATTTTGAGAAATACTTATCATTTTCCTTCTAGAGTATGAGTATCTAATTATGATCACTTTACGCGGAAAAATGCATTTTAATGATTATTAGGAACCCACATGTGCGAAAATACATTGGGATTGGAGAAAAGAGCATAAGGAGTGATTTTACATGAAATGTGTGAGGAAAAACTAACCACACGAGGATTGAGATTATGATTAAATCAACAACACTTAATTGGTTGTGTTTTAGTATGGGTGTGAGTTTAATATTGCCAATCAAGCACACACTAAGTCGAGCATTGGATA
>CAIGRP010133043.1:0-27326 GCA_903798385.1 Fraxinus cuspidata
TGGGAGCATAGCCTACACGCATATTTCGGATGAAAAAAGGACCAAACTTGATGATAAAAGTGCAAGATATATTTTCACTGGTTATGATAAAAATTCCAAAAGTTATAAACTATACAATCCAAGCAGTGGAAAAATTATTATTAGTAGAGATGTTGAATTTAATGAAGAAAGTGCTTGGAAATGGAATCTTCCTGAAGAAGATTACAAATTCAGTCTATTCTTTGATGAAGAAGAAGAAGATTTGGTGCAAAATAAACTCCACCACCAACACCTCCACCACAAAATCAACAAGTTTATGATGCAAGTTCTAGTAAAAGGCCTCAGAAAACTAGAAGTTTGCGGGAAGTCTATGAAATAACTGAAGAGGTACCGACATTCGGTGAATTTACTCAATTTTGTTTATTTGCAGAAACTGAGCCTGTAGGTTATGATGACGCCGCTTGTGAAGAAAAAAGAGAGCCGCCATGGATGAAGAAATCAAATCAATCGAGAAGAATGATACATGGGAGTTAGCATCACTACCTAAAAGTAAGAACACAATTGGTGTGAAATGGGTGTATAAAATAAAGAAAAATGAGAAGGGTAAGATAGAGAAGTATAAAGATTGGTTGCCAAAGTGTATAAGCAAAATGTCAGGATTGATTATGATGAGGTGTTTGCTCCCATTGCTCGCTTAGAAACTATTCGATTGATTATTTCCTTGGCAGCCCAAAATCATTGGAAAATTCATCAAATTGATGTGAAATCCGATTTTTTGAATGGATTTTTGGATGAAGAAGTATATGTCGATCAACCAATGGGTTATGTGGTAAAAGGACATGAAGATAAAGTTTTGAAGTTGAAAAAGGCTCTCTACAGTTTGAAACAAGCCCCTCGTGCTTGGAATAATAGAATTGATAAGTATTTCCAAGCAAATGGTTTTTCGAAGTGTCCACATGAACATGCACTCTATGTAAAGCTAAATAAAAATGGTGATGTGTTACTTGTTGCTTGTATGTGGATGACTTGATTTTCACAAGAAACAATCCAAAGATGTTTGATGATTTCAAGAGAGCAATGACAATAGAGTTTGAGATGACTGAGATTGGATTAATGTCCTATTATCTTGGCATTGAAGTAAAACAAAGGAATGATGGCATATTTAACTCTCAAGAAGGATATGTGAAAGAAGTTCTCAAGAGATTTGAGATGGAGAAATATAAGCCGATTAGCACCCCTGTGGAATGTGGGGTCAAATTATCTTTGAATGAAGATGGGGAGAAAATTAATCTCACATTCTTTAAAAGTCTTGTTGGAAGTTTGAGGTATTTAACATGTATAAGACCCGATATTCTATTTGGTGTTGGACTTGTGAGTCGACACATGGAAGCTCCTACTACATCACATTTGAAGGTAGCCAAAAGGATACTTCGGTACGTTAAAGGTACGATTGAGTATGGAATTTTTTATACATCTTCTTATGACGTTAAGCTTGTTGGCTATTGTGATAGCGATTGGGCCAGTGATATTGATAATCGAAAAAGTACTACTGGGTTTGTTTTCTTTATGGGAAATTTGGCATTTACTTAGAATTCTAAGAAGCAGCCTATTGTGACTCTTTCAACATGTGAAGCGGAATATGTTGCGGCTACTTCTTGTGTGTGTCATGCTATTTGGTTGAGAAGTTTGTTGAAGGAACTTCATTTACCACAAGAAGGTTCGACAAAGATTTATATTGATAATAAGTCCGCTATAGCATTGACTAAAAACCCTGTGTTTCATGATAGAAGCAAGCATATTGATACTAAGTATCATTTAATTCGAGATTGCATATCCAAGGAAGAAGTGAAGCTTGAATTCATGAAGTCTCAAGACCAGATTGCGGATATTTTCACGAAGCCCTTAAAGTTCGATGTTTTTCAAAAGTTGTGGTTTTTACTTGGACTAATGAATCTAGTTTAAGGGGGGATGTTGGAAAAATAAACTAAATTCATGAATATCCTAGAAGTTTTTATTCATGAATATGAGGCAATACATGAATGTGTCTTTTGATTTTATGCATGAACTTAGATAGGTGCATATATGGAATTTCAATTTAGCACCTATAAATACCCTATGTATTGTAGCCATTCGTAAGGAAGTGGAGTTCAAGCGACAATAAGAATTCTTATAAGTTTCTTTCACTTTTCACTTGGGTTTGTGAGTTTCTAAATATATGCTCTCCAATTTCTAACACATATATCATGCCACATCAATGAAACTTTTAATCATACATGCATATAAATGGACGCTGAAGAAGAAGACATTTTTTACATCATGTTCACACAGCTGGAGTAGAACACTACTCAGTACAAATATGATATCATATTTGTCATGAATGCTCTCCCTGCTATTACCATTACAGAAGAACAACTAATTGAGAAAGACAAAAGCTCCCTATGCTTTGCTGAAGTAAACAAAAATTCTGAGAATCAGGAAGCGTCCACACCATCTGCAAAACGAGTGCTCTTCCAAACTTCAGCTGAGCCGGTACTTCTCGACATACCATTTGAAAAAAGCAATGCTACCCTCAGCCCTAAACCCATCAAGTTACAACAAAGAGAAAGATCGACTAATCATCATCATATGTTTTTGCGGACAACATCAATGCTACAAACAGTTTTGTTTTATTTTGTAGCATCGGTTTCTATGATAACTACCCCCATGAAATTTAACGTTAGCAGAAATGTACAATTAACTTCATGATGATTTCAAGTTGAAACTTTGCTTTGTTTTGTAGCGATGCTATTGTATAAAAAATGCTCCAAGAGGTTCGAACTCAAGAGGAATGTATAACTGCCTTCATGTGGCTTTTGTAGCTTGTAAGTTAGCTGTCGTATTGTATAAGTTCAAGCTTTATCAATGTCTAAATCAACCTCTAGTTATCCTTTAAATTCTAGTTATAAGCTGTCTTAGTATCCCATATATCTTTCAGTACTAATATGCGTAATTTCTTTTATATATCTACGCTATTATATAGTCAACTACAACATGTCACGTGCATTGCAGATCCATCTTACTAGTATTCACTGTAAAAGGCTCTAGTTTGAAAGTTGATTGTGGGTCTCAAGGTGTGCAAATGGTCTTGAAAGGAAGATGAGCTACATTTAGTAGGTAGGGCCAAAGCCTTGCGTTGCTGGCCGTGTCCACGCAAGCACGGACGTGGGCATGGACATTGGTCGTGGGTTTTGGGCTTAGGTTATGCAATAGATGGCATATATATTTTTGGAGTAAAAATATATTTAGTTATATTATTTTATTACCTTACGAAATTATCAGATTTCGGTAAGTGGACTTAAAGAATTTCCCTACGTTTTGAGAAAAATAACAGATTTGTCTGAACAAATACTTTCGAGATGAGCTGTACAAGTTCAGAAACAACTTTTCATAAGTAATTTTTTTTTGGGCACAACATTCCAACTTCTATATAAAAGGCCATTAATTCCAGAAACTTATCTTTTGCAATATGATATCATCTTGTTCTCTTGAACTATTCTGTCATCTCCATTTAAAGTCCGTCTTTTAGATTCAGAAAGATCAAATTACTAGTGGGCTAGTTGATATTGTAATTTGAAGTACTACTATTACAAATGTATGGTCTTTATATCTTTGGAGGTAAATGTCGAAAAATTGTGAGTATCACTTCAGGACATTATAATCTTAAAGAAAAATAATTGAATTATTGCATATCCTTATTTCAATTTTTCTATATTTTTATTCTTCAAAATTTATTTTCTTACTTACGCGAAAATAAATTTGATGTCAACGGGGAGGGTAGGCCATTGCCATCTCCCGCGCACGTCTGATATTTTTGTTATCATGCCCCGTCTCCTACCCTATTAAAGCGGGGCGGGTTCGGGAAGGAGTAGGTCCTACCCCGTTTTTATTATTATTATTATTCTCGTTTTTATGTCTTTAATTGGTGAAAATTATTACTTTTTTTTCCAATTTGTTGTGAGCAACTCATACTCCATTTAAAAATGATAATAATTCTGTTCTTTTTAATTGATAAAAAACTTAAATTTTAAAAGGGAAGGGTAGTGGGGTGGGGACCATATTTCCCATACCCCCGTACCCGTTTCACATTCAACGTTAACTCGTTGCAATAGGATTTGAATTCGTTCACGTATTGCAACTCATTAAAAAAAAAATTTTACGTTGATAAAATTATATTTATTATTATTTATTATTATAAGTAAACTTGGTAGCATTTTGTACCTCTTTGGACGATTACATACTGAACGCACATTATTCTAATATGTTCATTTGAATGTAATTGGTGATTAGTGAGTAAAATATTGGCTTATTGTTGTCCTCCCGACCTATACTTATGGAGAGAAGCCCGTGAAATTTAGGAGTGGATTTCAAGAGATAACAACAAAAAATGTTGTTTTATTTCACCACTTAGAACTTGACAATATTAATGAGTAAAGATTCTCTGACCATTGATAAAGAGGAAACAAATCCTAAAAAGGAGCAATTTTTGATGCATGGAGTCGAATGTTTATTTGTGTAAAAACTATTGCCTCAGTCGTCTTCACTGTTTGGTTAAAATAGCCAAAGCACTTTGAAAATCCTTGGAAAGAGTACAAAAGAAAAGATGTTGTCTTGAAAAAAATTGATGTGGCAAGCTGCTAGACTTCAAAATGGTGGATTATAAAATAGTGTTTAATTAAGTCCAAGATCTATAGATTATTTTGCACAAGATACATATAAAGGGGATGAAGTTAAGTGAGTCATTTTTGATTGCTGCTATGATTGAGAAACCACTAATATGAAAAGCTTTTAAGAACTACTTGAAACACTTAAGCGCATGGAAATTGGACTTGAGAATCTTATTTTGAGAATGAGAATTATGGAAGACAATCAGGATTTTGACAAGAAATTCGAAAAGCTGTAAATGGAGGTTAAGGCTGATTTGGTGAAGCCAAATACTAGCAAAAAGAGAAGACGCTCTAGTAATGGTGATATCTCTAATGAAATGTCTAAATTAATGCTCTCGGTAGTAGTGCTTGAAGCAAATATTATGGACATCCTAGAGATGGTTTATAGATATTGGCACTACTCGTCATTTTAGTGCTGATAAGGAGATGTTTTCATGTGATCAATGGATAGCAGCTCTTCATGGGCAACCTGATGACATCAAAGGTCTTTGGTTTGGACAAAGCAGTGACCTCGAGGAAAAAAATTAACCCTTATTTATGTGCTACATGTTCCAGATATTTCCAATAATTTGATATATGTAGCTCTGCATAGCGAGAATAAGTTTAGTCAAGTGTTTGAATTTGATAAGTTTGTACTTACCAAAAATGGCATATATATGGAGAAGGAGTACTTAGCTAATGGACCGTTCTAATTTGTGACATCATATATTAGGAGGTTTTAAATTAGTACTTTATGAAAATTAATAAGTTTAGAGATTAATCATGTACTTTTCATTTGATCACAATCATAAGTTCGAGACTTGTGTAAATGCTAAGTTAGCCAAAACACCATTTTATTAGGTTGAGAGAAACATAAGCACTCTATACTTAATTCAAAGTGGCATATGTGATTTGAAGTTTGTGCAATCTAGAGATTATAATAAGTTTTTTTTTTTTTTTTTTACTTTTTAGATGATTGCGTTGACCTATGATTGACTTTATCCTTATTGTTTTTATCTAAACAAACAAGATAAATATTATTTTTTTAACAATTAATTCTAAGTGGTGATAGTTTTTCAAAGCACTCAAAGTAAAAACTGATCGATCATGGACATAAAGATCACTATCAAGATTTTACATTACAAATTGGATTCAAGGTTGAGATGAAAGTCGATCATTCAAGTCAAATCATTTGAACAATAGCTACAAATGTCAAACGTCAAAGGATGCTCATTATACTAGATGTTTCTATTCATTTGTAAATGTACATCTGCTTCAATTTTTAGCAATAAATGATAAAAATTCAAAAACCATTTTTATGCACTAAAGCTCTTTAATCATCACTTGCATAAAATGTTTTTATCAAAAGTAAAATTGATTTTCAAAAGCATAATTGAACTTAGATCATAATTTGAAAACACCGTTCAAAAGCTTAGGGTATGTTCTCTTTATCATTTTCAAGTCGTTTTCTATTTTCGATTTTCAAAAATAGCGAAAACGCGTTCTGTTTTCCATTTTCAAAACAAGTTAAAAATTTACAAATAAAATCCAAAACGACAAATTTGTCGTTTTTGGTGTTTTCAGTTATAATCAAGTTAGAATTTTCAAAACGCGTTTTGAGTATTTTCAAAATAATTTTTCAAAATGCCAAAAATAATATATTTCCAACAATATCAAAATGGACAGTCAAAACACAAAATACAAAATGAATTCAAAACTCAAAACACAAAATTGAAATACAAAGACAACAACCCCTTACATTTTCCAAAGCTTTTAACTCGGAATAAACAAAGTCCAACGGACAAAACTTATGAAAGGCGGGCGTTCGATTCAAGAAGTGAATGTTCAGTACAAGCAGATGTTTGGATTGGCCATGCGAACATCTGGTTCATGTAATGTTCTCGTTTTTTACCGTTATGATTTCTGACACATAACGACTAATTTCGGACATCCGGACATGAAAGCAGACATTTGGATCCTTGTCCGATTTCAAAGACTTTTGGGCTCCTCTAACTCTATAAATACATTCACATTTTGTATTCATTGCAACATTTTTTAAAAACATTAAAGAGAGATATATCTTGAGCAAAATTCTTTGAGTCTATATCTTAGTCATTTCATCGAATCATTTATTTTGAAAACTCTTGATTGATTAAATCAACTTTTGAAATCATCTTTTCATCAATGTTTTCTCATCCAACACTTGAGCTTCATTTTATTGCAAATTGAAATATTAGCATCTTTTAGAATTTATTTCATTTTGTATCATTTATTAAGAGAGAGGTTCAAATTGTAAAAACATTCTTCAAATTTGTGAGTCATATTGAGGTATCTTGAAAAGTGCAATAGTGTGTCATATTGAGGTCCCGTAAAACTCAATATTGAATAAGGACCGGTGTTCCTTATTTATAAGTCAACAGAAGTATTGTAAAAGGGTTAGATCGCATCAAAAATCAATTCATATAGCGAAAATGTCTTACTCGTGTCAGAGTGCTTGATAACGGATCACGTATATCATTGATTTGGATTGAACTTCTATAATTATATCGTTTGCATCATCTCGTCCCTTCTATATATCTTTTTTATGTTTGGGCATATCATTTGATTACTCTTTTATTACTTAACGTTCTTGAATTTAGATAATCATTCGAAAAGTTTGTAAAAAATAATTCACCCCCTTTTGATTAGTTATTTTTAGGCTATTAGTGGGAATCAGAGCAAGGTGCTCACTTTTAATTTTAAGATTTCACAATCTTAAGTAATGGCTAATAGCAATTTTCAAAATCTTGAAATTTCTTTGATGACATACATTATAATTATTGAAAAGCTATAATAATGATTTATGCAATTAATAGATTATAATGTTTGGAAAGTATTGAGTTTGGTCTCTATATGCCTAAAAAATTATTGAAGTTGATGGAAAATCATATCATATCATTTCAAAACCTAGAGAGGAGAACAATGAAAATAATAAAAGAAAGCTTTTTTTGAATACTAGAGCTAGAAATGTACTTTATTGTGCTTTTGATATAAATGAATTTATTAAAAATAGTACATTTGACTCTGCTTTTGATATTTGGTGGGTCTTACAAGTTACTCACTTGGGCACTAGCAAAGTAAAAAATATAAAAAAATCAAGATAGATCTTTTGGTTAAGGACTTTGAATTTTTTTATGAAAGAAAATGAACATATTGTTGACATGATTACTTGATTCACCGATATTATTAATGGTCTTAAAGGCTTTGATCAAGAATTTACTAACAGTGAACTTGTAAGTAAAATGATTAGGTCTCTATCGGAAGATTAGAGCTCCTAAAGGATAGTGATAGAAAACACCAAAGATGTCAACAAATATCCATTAAAAGAGATCCATGGAACTTTGATGACTTTTGAGCTCAACAATATCGAAACAAAAGAGAAAACAAGGAAAAAAAAAGAAGAATCAAAGAAGCTTCCCAAGTGCCAAATTGCCTTAAAATCGATAATTGATGAGCCACTACAAACGAGAATATGAATGATGAAGAACTTGATGATCTTGTTTTTCTTGTAAAAAAATGGAGTAGTTTTTCTAACAATCGGGGATTTCAAAAGAGGAATAGGGCAAAGAGAAAAGTAAAAAGATCATTTGCTATGATTGTGATAAATCCGACTACAAGAGAATCGAGTGTCCGAATAAGAAAAGATTGATTAAAAAACAAAGTACTCCAAACAATATGGGATGAAAGTGACATAAAGATCGTGATGCAATTGAAAGTCAAGATGAAGTTGCGAATATGAGCTTTTATGGCAATCAAAGATGTATTTTTGAATGAAAAATGTTTATACGATAATTTATCTACTTCCTATGATGAGATTCTTGAAGAATTTGAAGAAGTTGTTTTAAATCACTCAATTCTAAAAAAGAAACACATTATATTAAAAAATGAAGTTAACAAAAATTTAGAAACTCAAAATGATCTTAAAAATAAAATGTTGATTACAATTCTCTAATTGAAGAGAATTCACCTTTCAAAGAAAAAGTTAAAGATTTAACTAAAATTATTTACAAGTTCACTTAAAGCAAGAAAATATTTAATTTAGTGATTAGTAAACAAAAATATTGTTTCAATAAAGTAGGAATTGGATATAAACATTTCTTAAAACAAAAATATCATAAAAAATTTATTTGTTAAAGCATTCAATTCCTTTCTTACAAACACTACATGTAGATTTTGTAATAAAAATGGACACATTGTCTAACCAAAAAGAGGTTATACTTTGAAAGCAAAAACAAGTATATTCAAGAATCCATTAAAACTAACTGCCAAGGACCCAAAGTTGTATGGACATCAAAAAAAAAAAAAATTGAATAATTTTTATAGTTACCAAAGAATATAAAAAGTAAATGATTTTTGGATAGTAGGTGCTCAAAGCCTCAAAGCACATGACTCGAGATCAATCTCTATTATCAAATCATAAAAAGAATGATGGAGGTCATGTCAGTTTTGGAGATAATGCCAAAAAAAAGATCACTGGCATTGGAAACATTGATAATCACTCATATCCTTCTATTGAGAATGTCTATTGAGAATGTTTTACTAGTAGATAATCTCAAATATAACTTGCTAAATATTAGTGAATTATGTGATAAATGTGATAGCCCAAGAGTAACTAACAAAGACGAGGTGAATTGATTTTTAAAACTCCTATCGAAGAATTAATCTAAATTCAAGCAAGTAAAAACAAAATAGATTAATTCAAATAATAAACGCAAATATCAAAACAATCAGTAAAGTGGAAATAGAATACAAATGATATAATTGTGGAGGTTCGATTCAAAGTAGTAATCTACGTCCTCCGTTTTCAAACTTTCAGGCACGAGCAAGGTATTTTACTATGTTGATTGACTTATCGTACAATTCAATCCTTTATAACACTTCTCGTGATTTACAAACAAGGATCGCCGATCCTTATACAATGTTGAGCTTTACAAGACCTCAACACGACCTACTGTTAAACTTTATGGGACCTTAATATGACCCACGCGATAACTTACAACAAGGAGAACAGATCTTTATATAATGTTGATCTTTATGGGACATTAATACGACCCACACTTTATCAAAATAATTTTACAATGGAATTCATCTCTTGATAAATAATACAAAAAAGTTAAGTACTAAGAGAGACTAATATTTCAATGAATATCAACAATTGATAGCTCGAGTGCTATATGAAAATTTTGATGAATATAATATTTAAAAAATAGATTCAATCAATTAAAGTCTTCCAATGAGAAGATGAAGAAGAATCAATTGCAATTTAGGTCCAAAAAATCTTCTCAAAATATTTCTCTCTTTGAATGAATGATTGTAATAAATTAAGTCTTAAAAGAGAGATGAGAAACTTTAATGAATATGATGATTGTACAAGTTTGATTCAATCATTCAAATTTTCAATATAAAAAAGGATAACAAATATATGCAATGTAAGTTTAAAGATCTTCTTTGAAATATATTTTTATTTTATGAATAATAGAAATAATTAAGTACAAAAAGAGAAATGAAAAAATATAATTAAGATGATGATTAAAGAGTTTGAATAAATTAAAGTTTCTGATATAAAGTAATAAATGAAATGAATGCAAATGTAAACTTAAGGAAATCTCTCAAAATATATATCACTTTGATGCTCTTGAAATCTCTGAAAAGAATGGATAGCGTGAGATTATTTATGGTAGTCAAAATGTCAAAATTTATTACTAATCAGACAACCCATCGGACGACCGCATTCAGAACTGGACAACAAAACTAGCTGTTTTGCGTCAGAAATCAGAAAGGTTGAAAAAATGACTGTTGGTCGAACCGGACGTCCGCTTTGAAAAAAATGTAATCTTTTGTAGGACGTTTTCACTTTATTTTTCAATATAAGTTATATTGCAATAAGTTTGAGTTATAAATTGAAATACTTGCCTTTTTTAAGAATAATTTTCAAGCAAGTGTTTTTATGAAATAATCTTTTTGTGCATAAAATGATTTTTTTAGTCTTTATCGCTCATTGTTAAATATCAAAATATTAATACATTTATATTTGAACTAAAAAGTCTAGTTTTTTATCTTGTTTCGAAATTTGCCTTTTATACTTCTTATCTTGATCTTTTTTTTGATGCTGTCTCTTATACTCTCCATCTTGATCTTTCTTGGCGTTTGACTTTTAAGCTTTCGTCTCGAATCATTCAACTTGAATGGTTAACTTCTACTTTGATCTTCATTTTGATTCTAACTTATAATGTGTTGATTTTAACAATGCTTGATTTATTTTAAGATTGAACTATCATCAATCAAAATCAATTGGTAGAAAGAATATAAATCTAATTTGTTATGATCAAAAATATTAAAGATGAAATCAACCATAGGTCAACAAAATATTATTATATTAAAATTTTCAAATGCATTATTAAGGATATTATATCCAAAGATGTAATATTTATAGGAAATAGAAACAAAGATATTTATGTCATAATTATTGAATTTGAAAATGATGAAAAATATTTATCAAGTTTAAAAGTTCGATACTTAGTTGTGGTATAGAAGATTAGACCATGTTAGTGTGGACCTACTTGAAAAATTTTCCATTTTTTTTTTTTGTTAAAGGGTGCCAAACTTGAAATTTGAAAACGATAAAATTTGCGATGCATGTCAATTTGGCAAACAAATAGTTTTTTCAAACTTAACCAATATTCTTCGACAACAAAACCTTTACAACTTCTCCACACGATTCTTTTTGGACCATCTAGAATCGCAAACTTAAGTGGCAAACACTATGCTTTTGTCTTTGTTGACGATTTTTCTAGATTCACTTGGATCTTTTTTTGAACTTAATGGATGAAGCTTGTAGAAAGGTTCAAAATGAAAAGGGATATACTATTACAACCATTGGAAGTGATCATGATGGAGTATTTGATAATATCCCATTTGATCATTTTTGCAATGAAAATGAATATGAACATAATTTCTCAACTCCTAGAACTCCTTAACAAAATGTTGCAATTGAAAGGAAGAATCATACATTACAAGAAATGGCTAGACCATGCTTAATGAAAATAACTTACCAAAATACTTTTGGGTCGAAGCCATGAACACCGCTTACTACATTGTAAATAGACTTTTAGTTAGTGGAAAAAAATAAAAAACTCCCTATGAGTTTTGGAAAAATATAATTACAAATATCGAATTTTTCAAAATATTTGGTTGCAAATGTTTCATTTTAGACACAATAAATTTAACCAAATTTGATTCAAAATCTTATATTGGAATCTTCCTAGGATATTCATCAACTAGCAAAGATTATAGAGTCTTCAAAAAAAGAACTCTGATCGTTGAAGAATTCATACATGTTTCTCTTGATAAAACTAATCATCTTGATCAAGAGAAAGATATTATTAAAGAAGTTGGATTGGAGATTCCTTTCGAGCACATGAACATCCAATATCAAAATAAGGAAAATTCTAAAGATCAACATGAAGAAGAAACAAATGATCAATAAGGCGAAATAGAACCTTCCGAAGTACAAAATGATCATACTATACCCAAGGAATGGAGGTTTGTTTCTTCTCATCTAAAATAACTTATTGTTAGTGATCCATCCAAATGTATTACTACTAGAGATTTTACTATAAATTATTTTAATAGTTGTGCACTGATTTCAAAAATTTTACCAAAAAACTTTAAAGAAGATGAAGAAGAAATAAATGATCAATAAGGTGAAATTGAACCTTCCGAAGTACAAAATTATCGGACTATACCCAAGGAATGGAGGTTTGTTCCTTCTCACCTAAAATAACTTATTATTAGTGATCCATCCAAATATATTACTACTAGAGATTTTCCTAGAAATTATTTTAATAGTTGTGCATTGATTTCAAAAATTTTACAAAAGAACTTTAAAGAAGTTGAGTTTGATAAATTTTGGATTCTAGCTATGCAAGAAGAATTAAATACATTTGAAAGAAATCGTGTTTGCGATTTAGTGGCTGGACAAAATGATAAAATCATCATTGGTAAAAAAATGGATTTCTAGAAATAAACAAGATGAAAACGAGATAATTTTGTGTTACAAGGCTAGATTAGTGTCCCAAGGTTACAATCAAGAAGAAGACATCGATTTTGATGAAACTTTTGCACTAGTTGTTAGATTAGAATCTATTCGCATGCTCCTTAAATTTGCTTGCCATAAAGGATTTACTCTTTATCAATGAATGTTAAAAGTGGATTTCTAAATGTCTTTATACAATATGAAGTCTTTGTAGAGCAACCTTTCGAATTTAGTGTGTACTTATGTACTAGATTTCAATCCAATACTAAAGAATCATACCTTAGTGACTTGAAACAAATCTTCTGATATCTTAGTGGCATTAGAAATTTAGGTCTTTGGTATCCAAAGGGCAGACACATGGATTTACTTAGCTATTCGGATGCCGATTGTGCTGGTTGCAGAGTTGATCGTAAAATCACTAGTGGAACTTGTCTTTTTATAGTCTTTGCACTTGTGTCGTGATTTAACAAGAAAAAAACTCCTTTGCATTATCCACCCTTGAAGACGAATATGTCTTGGTCGCTAGTTGTCGTGCACAAGTTTTATGGAAGAAACAAACTTTTAGTGATTATCAATTATCTTTCGATTATATACCTATTACGTGTGATAACACTAGTACCATAAACCTATCTAAACATCGCTCTTGCATTATCGAACAAAGCATATTGAGATTAAACACCACTTTTTGAGAGATCGTGCACAAAAGGGTTATATTATTCTAGAGTTTGTGAATACGAAACACCAATTAGTCAATATTTCACACTAAAGCTCTAGCACTTGATAGATTTTCGCATATTCAAAGATGTTGGAAATTATTGATGAATTTGAGATACATGGCTAAATTTTATATGTGACTAATTGATTAAGAAATTTTTGATTTTATCTACAATACCTGTTAATACTATTTAGTCATAATTTTTTTTTTTTTTTGAAAAACAAATGTGGACGTCCAGATTGAAAAGGGATGTCCCAATTGGTACAGGACAAGGTGGTGGACGTATGGATACATGATTCGAAATCGGTAGAAAATCCCAGTTACTTAGAGCAGACGTTCAAATAAATTTAGTGAATGTCCAGAAGGTCGCGATTTCAGAATTTTAAATACGCTACACTTCATTGACCTTTCTTCTTCACTTCTTCACTCTATTCTCTCCTCCACATCGTGCATCCACTCTATATTCACACTTTTCCCATCTTCAATCACCAAAACACTCTCTCAAAGTTAAAAACCAATCTCTCTCCTACATTAAATTTGTCAAAATCTCTAAATTTCACCCAATCAAAGTCCAAAATCCTTCACTTTTAATTCCTTCAACCAAATATCACCATGTCAAGTCAAAGGGTAATGGGCAAGAGAATGAAAATCACCCATTTTCACTGGTAAGAATGTTGATTTTGTCAGTTTTACTTTGAAGTCCCTACATTTCATATTGAAGAACATTTCAAAAATATTGGTTGGGTGTCGGTAACGACTTTGGAAGAAAATGCAAATCCTAGATTCATAAAAGAATTTTACAAAAACATGGTTGTTACTTGTAGGGCAGATGGCATTTCTTGTTTACTTAAAAAAACACGAATTGACATCACCAAAAATCTTATCCCAACTATCCTTGAACTTGAGGAACGTGAAAACTAAATTTTTCTACACAAAACACAACCTACTCTTGAAGTATATAATCTTTCCATGCCATGCCGTAGAGTTATGGGAAAGAATATCGAAAGCATTACTAAGCTAAGTGCAAATAAATTCCTTCCGCAAAGTATTACAAAACATCATTGCCAATGTTATTCTTCCACAAAAGGTCATCAAGATGAAGTTAATATTTCGATCTCTTCAGACTTGATTCCTTTTTAGTCGGGCGGAAATTGAACTTTCCAACCATTACACTTGTTCATATGAAACTTGTTCATTCCATGAGATACATCAAAGCTTTACCTTACGACATGCTACTCACCAAAATTTTTAAAGACTTTGATGTACCTTTGAATGATGAGATTTCTGTTTCACTAGGTTCCACTGCCAATATAAACCTCCAATTCTCAAATGTATGGAAATTGTCAAAAAAAAACACAGTTAATGGGTAGCCCATACTAAGGGCTTTAATCAAAATTTGGTTCCTTCAACTTTACCTTTTGAAAGAGATGAAAATGTTAATGACGATGATGCACCACGTGCACCGAATCCTCCTCATGACATTTCAGGCTCCAATGCTATTTCAATCACCACTTGCATAAAATGTTTGTATCAAAAGCATAATTTATTTTCAAAAGCATAATTGAACTTAGATCATAATTTGAAAACATCATTCAAAAGCTTACATTTTTCAAAACACTCAAGTTTGATCAAACAAAGCCGAAATGTACAAAACTTATGAGAGGCAGACATCCGGTTCAAGAGGTGAACGTCCGGTACAAGAGGACGTCCGGATCATCCATGCTAATGTCCAGTTCATGTAATGATCACTTTTTTTATTGTTGTGATTTCTGGCACACAACGGCTAGTTTCGTACGTCCAAACATTAAAGCGAACGTCCGGATCCTTGTTCAGTTTCACTTACTCTTTTGCTCCTCTAGCTTTATAAATACATTCACATTTTGCATTCATTGCAATATTTTTTTTTAGAGCATTAAAGTGAGATATTCATGAGCAAAATTATTTGAGCCTGCATATTAGTTATTTCATCAAATCATTAATTTTGAAAACTCTTGATTGATTGAATCAACTTTAAAAACACATTTTCATCAAAGTTTACTCATCAACACTTGAGCTTCATTTTATTGCAAATTCATCGAAGTGGTAGCCTCTATTAGAACTTAACTCATTTTTACCATTTATTAAGGGATATGTTCAAATTGTAAAAACAATCTTCAAATTTGTGGGTTGTATTGAGATCGATTATAAAAGCTTAATAGTGTGGGTCATATTGATGTCTTTTAAAGCACAATATTGTATAAGGATAAGTGCTTCTTGTTTGTAAGTCACCCGAATTATTGTAAAAGGATTGTTTTGCACCAAAAGTCAATCAACATAGTGAAAAAGCTTTGCATATATTTGTGACGGAGAAATTGATCATTAATTTGGATCGAATCTCCACAATCATTTTTATATTTGCGTGTATCATTTGATTACTCTTTTATTTCTTAACTTGCATGAATTTTGTATAAGCGTTCAAAAAAAATTTGTAAAAACTTATTCACCTTCTCTTGTTTAGTTATTCTTAGACCATGAGATTGTACAAGATACTATTATGTATATTTGTTAAGAAACAAAGATGAGGCTTTATAAGTATTTAAAATATACAATAATTATCTTGAGAACCAACTTAAGAAATGAATAATATTATTCATAGTAAATGAGAGGAGAGTATGGAGCGCAATTTGAAAATCAGGTATTATTTATCAAACTCGAGCTCTTTATTCACTTCAGTCGAACAATGTTGCTGAACGCAAAATTAGTATTGTCAAAGAGATGTTGAGCGCTATGTTGATAAGTTATGGTTTATCATAGAATTTGTAGGGAAAAATGATACTCTATCACTCTCTTAATAAGATACCATACAAAAGTGGGTTCAAAACTCTTACGAGTTATGAAAAAGTCATAAAACTTCCCACAAATACTTAAAAGTATAGGGGAGTTTTGTTAAGGTAGAAGTACCAAAATCTAAATAGGTTAATATGTAGCCTAAAACTATTAATTGCATATAATAATTGGATTTGAGAATAGAAGTACCGTATATCGGTTACTCGCACTTAAGTCGGACCTGATGTACATGATGACACTATCATTGAATATAATATCTATATTTTTTAAGACATATTTCCAAGTAAGCATAGGAAAGAGACAAGTTCACAAAAACATAAATATGATACTACACATTGTAATCATCATATTGGTGAATAACTGAAACGTTATAAGAGGGCCAAAACAATGAAATCTTTTTGTCTAGATTTTCTAGCTTATTTATTAGAAAATAAGCCAAGGATAGCCAAAGAAATAATATCTTGTCCAGAAGCTCCATTCTAGAAACAGGCTATCAATTGTAAAATTGATTCCATAACGGAGATTCATACTTGGGAATCAATGGTTGTTCACGAAAATATATTTCGAACTAAAACCACCGCAAGTGTATGATTCGCTAAGAAGTAATAAAGTAGATTTTGAGTCAAGTATTGTCCCACGGAGATTGATTTTGTTCAATTTTAATTATCGTGACCTTAACCAAAATATGAATAATATGGTGGGTTTGTCTGAGACAAAATTATGACTAAAATAATTTACTTATTCAATTACGAGTAAATTAACTAAATTAAATGCAAATTATTCTAAATGTAAATTGATATGGGATCCTGAATTTTCATGCAATAATCCTTTTTAACCTTAGTTCTATATTTTGACAACACAATTGAATTTTGAGGACTAAATGTTCCTATTTTATTTAACAATCTCTCTCGAGTAATATAAAACATACTCTCATATATAACCCGACTATATTTTTGGGACGGATGCAAACATAATGCATGAATTTTTATAAACACTTATAGATTCACATAGAGCATAGCAGTATATTTCTATTTACAATCAAACCCTATGACAATTTACACCATGTTGAACTTATTTTCCTTCTTTGGAATGCATAAAATAAGCCAAAAAATTCATACAATTACCTACACAATAATCATAGAGAAAAGATAATCATGTAAATCATTCAAAATCAAAAAATGTATTTTTAATATCAAGTATATAAAACTAAAGATTAAAAATTCATATTGCAAGGTTTATCGTTCTCGTAACACAAAAAAAAACTAGCCTAACATGTTACGAGAAAGAAAATAAAAGATATAACAATTGTTCATCACTTGAAAATTTTTAAATTCAATCTTGGAATTCTTGAAATTGAATCTTGATGTATTCGTTGCCTCCTAGTGCAATTAATTCTCCACCCCCTTAGTTATGTTTTGAGAGTTGGTAGTTACAATCCCTCTAAAGAGCCCTAAAATATCTCCAAAAATCAGGCACATGATGACCAAAAAGGTTCCTTGTTAGAATTGAATTCTAAATAAAATAGAATTTTCTAGCCGAAATGGCCTAGGCGGGTGCCTAGTGGTACGGCGTGGCAGCCCATGAATACTAAGTAGCCTCTGTGATTAAGGTTAAGGGTCGGGAGGCTGCCCGACCTATATAACTGGGCTGGGGCCCAATTATAAAAACTTCTCCAATTTTCCTTTCAGCCATTTTCTTCCTTCTTTCTTCCATCTTGGTCCTCCACATTAAATAACTTTGATTTTAGTACTTCAACTTTTACTCAAATGAATATTAGTCCCCAATCTTCCACCAATTGGCCGATTGACTCTTCTTTCTTTTCCAATTGCTTATAAATGGGTCCAAAATTGAAATAAGATAAAATTAATCCAAGTTAAGAAAAATCCAATACTAAACAACACAAAAGCTTGGTAATATGCCCCGAATAAGTACACAAAAATGCATTTATCAATGGTTATAGAAGACCTTAGACGTTTTCGATACGTACTCACTAGACACAAGGATTACGTCTATTAGAATATTAGTTGCCATTGCTGCATTGCACAATTTTGATATCAATAAGGTGGACTTTAAGACAACTTTTTTAAATGGTGGGTTAGAAGAAGAAATCTATATGGAACAACAAGAGGGGTTCATTGCTCCTTGCTAAAAGAAAAAGGTGTATAAACTCGTTAAGTCCTTATATAGAACAAAGCAAGTGTCAAAGAAGTAGTATGAGAAAATTGACAAAGTTTTGTTGTCAAATAGTTTTAAGATTAACGGGCATGATAAGTGTGTTTACATCAAAACCACACCAAACGCTTGGGTAATTGTTTTTCTATATATTGATGACATGCTAATTATGGGAAGTAATCATGATATCATAATGTAAACCAAGTAAATGTTGACTAAATATTTTGTCATAAAAGACACAGGTGTGGCAGATGTCATATTATGAATTAAAATTAAAAGATATGCGATGAACTTGTTCTATCTTGGTCTCATTATGTAGAGACTACACTTAAGAAACTTAATGTTTATGATAATAGTCTAGCTTAAACTCCAATAGACGTAAGTCTACAATTGACCAGGAATAAAGGCAAACACGTATCTCAAATTTGAAACTTAATTTAATTTAAGTGGTTCAATTGAAACTAAATTGAAAATCAGTGACATAATTGAAATAAAATAAAACTTAGTAACCCAATTGAGACTTTTCTAAAATCTAAAGTTCTTAAATATCTAAGATTCACCTTAAGTTATGGATTGCATTATACATATCCAATTATATTAGAAGGATACAATAATGGAAATTGGATATTAGACATAAATGATTCGAAATCCTCAAATGGTTATGTTTTTACCATTAAAGGTGCAGTCATATCTTGGAAGTCTTGAAAACAAAAGTGTATAGCTCGATTCACGATGGAATCTGAGTTCGTAGCTTTAGATAAAAGGTAAACATGAAGCAAAGTGACTTAATAACTTCTTTGAGAACAATCTGTGTTGGCCTAATCCAATTCTTACAATTAGTATACATTATGTAGTAAGTCGGCTATGGAAGAGTACAAAGTGGTATGTATAATGGTAAGTCTCGACAAATTCATTGAATAGATAATACCATTAAATTGTTGATCTCAAATGGTGTAATCTCCATTGATAATGTGAAGTCAAGGAAGAGTTTTGCAGATTCGTTTATTGAATGTTTACCAAGAAATCAAGTATACTGCTTATTGAGGACTATTTGATTAAAGCTACATGTAAGAGTATTTGTAATAGTAACCCAACCTTATTAACAGAATATCCAAGTTTTGTTTCAATGGAACAACTAAGTTATGAAGACCCGAAGAGCGCTTACGAGTTAAACTCGTACGCGATCATATGATAGAAAAGTGCATTTACAAAGTTGTAATGTTAAGTTTAACTTTTAATGACTTGAAAACCAAGTGGAGTATGGGACAATATTCTTTGCAGAATACTTTTAATAGGAGATCAGCTACATAAATATGAAGTGGAATAACTTCTATGAGAATGTTTCGGAGATTGAACTTACTATAGAACACTTACAAAACACAAGAGCTGCTCAGAGTTAAAATAAACACAATCGTGATAACTGAATATGTTAGGTAGGTTGTTATGTAGGTATTGTTATCTTGATTTACACTAATAGTTGAAAAGCTCAATACACCATATTCAATGATTAGCCAAGCAAACTTGAAAGTGTTACAGTACGAAATGTTCAAACCCGAACGGCATCTATCCTCATCCATTAACATTCCACTTGATTTCTTCAATAGTATCTATAGTATGTTGCATTAATTTTCATTCATGAGACGGATTTTAGAAACTGGTTATTTAATAATTAGTTTGAGTAGATCCCATTAGTAGGATACAAGATTTCTTTGATTGAGTATTTTCTATTCCACGAGTAGATTAACAAAATAATGTTTTTTTCTCGAAACTAGTTTCAGGTAAATGAAAAATTAAGGGCAAGCATA
This sequence comes from Fraxinus cuspidata, assembly GCA_903798385.1. Lineage (NCBI taxonomy): Eukaryota > Viridiplantae > Streptophyta > Magnoliopsida > Lamiales > Oleaceae > Fraxinus > Fraxinus cuspidata. Next base: position 20,254 of record CAIGRP010133043.1, read on the forward strand.
TTTATTGAAGCTTTAAATAATTGGAATTAGAAATTAATAGAGAATTTAAAAGTGTTCACCCCACATTGGAAAATTAGAATTGTTAGTTCACTCTAAGTAGCTCAAGTTTGACACTTGAGTTTGGACCTTAAGGGGGTACTTGTGATACCTTGAAAATTTTGAATATATATGTGATAAAATGACTTATATGTATTATTGTGCTTGTTGCATGATATGAAATAATTTGGGTTAATTTGGTTTAGATTGAAGTTTTAAGAAAAAAAATTAATGACTGAACTCTTGTTTGATGACCATTATTTTGAGAAAACATAGTTTTGAATAGTGATTTTTTAAAGAATGTGTAGTTAAAAAGTATGAAAAAAATTGGATCTACGTTCAAAGTATTTTATTTTGTAAAAGTTTAGTTGAAATTAAGTATTAGAATTAAAGAGTTTTGAAATAATGGTTGTCAAATTGGGGCAAAAGTGAAATAAGGAAAATGATCATTATTAAGGAAAATAGAATTTATATGATCGTTATAAGAATGAAATTAGATATATTAACCTTATGGAGGCTTGTGAGAAGTTATTTGGAAAGATCGTGACGGTTTAGGTTATAAGGGCAAAATTGATATTTCACATGTTCATGGATTTTGAAGTTTGATTAATGAATTTTTAGATAAAAAATAATATTTCCAATGAAGAGGGTAAGCATTTGAATTTATTTTTGACTTTTTATGGTCGGGTTGGAATAGTATGTACAGTCCGGAACAGTAGGGGGACAATTCTAGTCAAGCTAAGATTTTGGATATAAAGACATAAATAATGAAGGATAAAAAAAATAATGAATCTAATTATATAAGTTTTTTAATTTTCAAATCATGAAAATACGGTTAAAAGTTAATTTTATTATATTTTTCGAAGTTAGGGATGTATGTGATTAAGTGGCTCTATGGCACAACTTTTAGTTTAGAGTAGGGGTTATTCCAACAAAAACTAAGAGTCAAAAATTTAAATTTCTTATGTAGATTAAAATTTAAGAAATATAAGGTTCAATGGGGGTATTCAATAGAGGGAAGTTTAAAAACTCTTCATTTGCACCATTAAAACCAAAATATAATTCTTCATCATGTTTAAGGAGGCCCCTCAACATTATCCAAATTTTATCATATCAAAAATCTCTCAAAGTCTATAAAGATAGGAAAAGAAGGAAAGGAAGCTTTTTTGAAGATCAATGAAAATGCTTATTTATAAAGAGTTCTGAAAAAAATATAATGTGGGATACTTATGTACAATGTGATTTCTTTAATCTTGTTAAAATATTTTTCATGATCTTAAATGATATGCTAAGTCGTCTCCCATTCGATATGGTTCGGTTGATTATTTATGAAATGTACGAAACTTCCTGTTCGATATGTTCCCGTTTGTTTGTTTTGAATGCTATACAAAATGTATAAAGTTTTTCATTTGATATGGTTCGGTTGCTCACTGTAAAATATGATATGGATTGTTTAGTATTTTGATTAATATTCTTTCCGAAATTGAATTTAATGTATCTCATTATGTAGTTTTCAAAATACTTTCCCTTTTTGGAATTTCCTTTGCAGATTAATGCAATCCAATGGATAAGTGCTAATTGGTTTGTCACTGTGTCGCGGATTAATGGAAAGATCTTAGAAGTAACTTTAGTTTTTGTTTTACTTTTAACCGTGCTAAAACTTAAGTGTCTTTGAAAATATGATTTATTTCCTATGTGTCATGATGTTTTGTTTTGAAATTAAAGGTTTTTTTAGTTCATATTTCAAACTATTTGGATTAATATCTTTTTAAGTTTGTAAATAAAATGAAACGAGTATTTAGTAACGATTAAAATTAGAAAGATAGGGCATTACAATTGGCTCGAGATCCAATGTTTACTTTTGTGTGAACTCGGGTAGCAAAATTATTCTATTTCATATCTCCTTTAAAAAATTCTTTATCACCGAAAACAAAAAGTTTTGTGCATGAGCCAAAATTTTAGATTTAATTCTAGAATTTTCAGGACATCTTTTAATAGTGGGAAAACTTGAAAATTTTACTTTTATGAGTCTAATTTTACCAAGATTTTACGGTTCATAAAACTGAGCTATATTTTGTAGGAAATAAAATTTTGAATGAGATTGCCAAAAGTGTCTAATCATCCTAAAAACAAATGAAGTAATCTTGGTTTTCTACTTGTTTTAACCCCTTAGGGTTAATTAAAAATTATGTGATATTGAACACTTATAGTAGACACTTTGAGGATTCCAAATATATAATAAAAATACGGGATTGTTAACAAGTAATAATTTAGTGAGTTACAAGTATTGTCCCACAAGGTATAAATCTAAAAACAAATTGTTAGTTTATAATTAAATTCGAATGTATGTAAACAAAAGAGAGGACTACTTTATTTATTCTATCTTATTCTACGAATTACATAAAAGATTTGGTTTATATTAATGAATGAATGATATGTATTGGACTTATGAATCCACCTATTGTTGCTATTTTTTCCAATTCCCAGTCTATGTAATTAGTGATATTTATGCATTCATGACAATCAATAATCCATCGATATCTAACTATCTCTTTTGAGGTAAGTTGAACATATTCTAAGCACGATGCCAATCATATTTCTATTCTGAATTCATATGCAAAGCAATGCATTCACGCACACGATTATCAATATGATTGCACACATCATACATATTATTCCCAACATCTATTGCCCCTTGTGTTTAAATTGCAAAGTTTTAAACCTATTGTGAAGTTCTTAGCACTATAACAAGTAACTAATTATCTAATTGGTGATCAATTAATCAAATAATGCAACAAAGCATGCAATATACATCAAGAAAACACACAAATATACTAAACTACTAGTATTTAAATTTAAAATAAGAAAACAAAGGTTTCATCTTCATCCAATACAAACAAAAATCCAGCCTATAAGAAATTTCTATGATATTAAAATAAGAATTATGAAGAAAAATCACCCTGAATATGTATGAATAAAAGAAATCTTGATCTTCAATTCCAAGCTCTAAATCTTCAAGTCCTTGATGTAATTTATCTTCAATTTCTTGTTAGATTTGATCTTCTCTCCAAAATATAGTGAATTCGTATCTTATTCTTGATGGAATTTGTGACATGAATTAGTTAGAGAAGTTAGAGAGAGATCCCTTAATGTTTAGCCCTTGTTCTTATTGCTACTGAAATTAGGTCGGAAATTGCGTCCAATTTGAATTCCAAAGAGTTTATATCACAAAAGAAAAGTTGCATCCCATCTGTCGGAATAATCCCATGCACACACATAGGGTTCTCGGTTGCATGCGCATCACACAAGAAGAAAAACCGCAGGTTGCGGAGGAGAGAGTTGATCGGGTATGGCTTTCCTATGGTGCATGCATATCATACAATCTTCTACCAAAAGTGCAATTTGGTTCCCATTTTTGATCCGTTGTGCATATTAAGTCGTTTCGCTGAGTAACTTCTGCCCTTTAGCTTCTAATCTCATCCAATTAATCCTGTATGATCTTCAATCATCGTTTCTTGGTCTAAATCAACTATAGTATATTTACAATTTGGTCCTCGAACTTTGAAAATCCTTATTTTTTTGTCGTTTTTCATTCTTTTCTTTTTCTTTTTTTTCCAATTTCACGCCCCGATCACTAAGTTTTACCTACCAAAGACTAATTACACAGGATTAGACCATAATTGATAATAAGAATACCTAAATTTCTAGAAATACACTTATCATAAGTAACTCTCCGGGACGACTACTGAGGGATGTTTTATAGCCCACGAAACTAGGCTGCCTGCACAATTTTTTTTCTTCAGACTTTACAACTTTAGACCTAGTTTGAGATGAAAATTAGACACTCTTAGTGTCAGAGCAAGACCTTGAGGAAAAATAAAATAAAATATGTCTTGTCTAGTTTTCGAATACATAATACTGACTTTCGTGAGATGTTGAATTTTGGAATGCAGAATGCTCACTATGAGATTTTGAGCATAATTTGTTTAAGAAAGGCAAACATTATTGTTTCATGAAAATATATATATATATTGAGAATTTACTTAACATGCACAGCTGAAAATAAATCATTTTTTAATCTCACCACGGATATACTTTGTATTTAGATATAAACAGTGTTTAGAATAATACCTTTGATGAATTATACGAACTCCTTTGTTGATTCTCAAACACGAACAATCACGAACTGCAATTCACGATTGTCCAATTGTCCAACCTCCAATGAAATCCACATAGGAAACAAGAATGGGAAATACGGTCTTTTCTTTTCTTGTGCTAGCAAGAATAATAATAATATTGTGTTCATTTTCAAACCCTAGCAGCCTATTAATAGAAGTTCAAGTGGGCTCAGCCCGTCTCTTAAACTTAACTCAATCAAATAATTTATATATTAAATTAATTAAATTTGGTCCATGAATTAATTAATTCGAACATATTAACAAGCAACTCAATTAATTAATTTTACAATATTTGTTAATTAATTAACTTATAAATCTCGTTCTTCTGGTTCTCTTTTTGTGTGTAACTCACCAGGTTCCCGATTAAGATGCACAACGACATAAATTTTTATTTTGATCTAATCAAAATTGATAAGTTAAAATACCATTTTAATTGATCATAATTCACATCCATCATCCCAAATCGACATCTAGCGATATGTTAAGCAATACATGTGATGGAAAATATCATGTGGTGTGACAAAACCCAACTTGTTCGTTTACCGTGAAACTATAATCCTCTCATCAATATAATCTGATCAATTACTAGATATGGATATGTGTCAATCTCAATTACAGGTCATATCTTTCATCCCACTATCAAGTCAATATAAATCAAAAACTCATTTTCGACTTATGAGTATATCTTGGCCAAGGATTTCGTTATCAACTTAATTGAATAAAATGTAGATCATAATCTCTTACTAGTTAGAGTGACGAATTCTCTATTGATCATTCACAACCTTCATGTTTTTCTTCACATACCCAAGCGATATCGTATTAGTGACCCTTGGCAGAGCAACATCAAATATCACTAAAGTATGATTGTCTTCATATAAGTCACTATGATTACATCAAGTCAAAGGACCAATTCCATTACCGAACTTTGGAGATTAACCATTGACACTTAGATAATTATCCATATGGAATCTTCTCAACGGGTCTCCAATGTTTTTGTTCTATAACAAAACATCAACATGTTCATTTAATGTCACCAGACTTTAATTTGTAAGATCGGTCACAAGTAAAAAATGACACACATGATGATTTATCTGTAATAACGATATCTGTATCTAGTTATTACATACGACCACAGAAGATTTAAGATTCAGTCATATGTAATTTGTATCTCACAATCACAATTCTTTGTGATTAACAAATTACCAAGAGTTGAATCTACGGATCACATTATTTAATTTGTTAGTACATTAATTCAATTAAATAATAGATCTTATACACATATACATATATACTACATGCTTTATGTGAAAATAAACGAGTGAGTTACATGATTTAAGACATTAAGAAAAGATAAATAAGATATCGATCCTTGGCGACTAACTCACACCAATTCAATCTTTTCCTAATTCAAAGGTATGTAAAATATTTGATCTTGTGTATTGGCCTTTATAGTATTGGTAGCATGAACAAATTTATTAATAGTCAAAATCTATTTCATAAAATGTTTGATTAAAAGCTTGTGTGGCATGTTAAAATCTTGTTTTAATTGGAAAAATGAAAAATGGTTTTCGATTAGGCATGCGTGCATGAAATTTTCTTCATATATAAATGTCCCTTATTTCAAAAGAAAAATTTAAGTATAATTCTGTCTTTTTTTGAAGTATACTAAAAAGCATGAAACGAAAATCAACCTAAACCAAATGATACGAATATGATAGAGTGGGATTGATATTACAGATGGTTAGGATGCTAAGATTTACTAGAAAGATGGTAGGATATGGTGATAGGGAAATTTTTATTTGAGAGTCATGCTATGTAAAAAACCTTCGCATGGACTTGGCCTGCACATTTGTGAAGTTCATATGTTATGGGTCGAGGTTGGACAAACATGACCTATAATTAGTCAACGGGAAAGAGTTGATCATCTTATTAGGACATTGACAAACATGACCTATTGGGTTAGGATTGCAACTGACCTAAGAAATGAGATGATTGATAGGCTTCCCAAGAGGATATAGAGAATTTTCCAATTCATGTATTATTAAGGAGGTTAGTGCAGATGTGGAGAGCAGAAGGTACAAATCGCCAACTGAACGATTAGGGCTATCTGATTCACTTATTTTGTGCCAGGTCCTCTCTATGATGATGGAGAATATGAGGACAATTAGAATATTGCAACAGAACTGTTGATGCATAAAACTGAGGTCCAATTAAATGGTCTAAAAACGGGAACCTAAGTAGGAAGTTTGAAGGATGGGCCCAAGAGAGACCATGAAGAGCCATAAAATAGTACCCGAAAACAAAATCATTAACGGGGGCCCAATATCCCCCAAGCTGATAAGTCTCTCAGAATCAGGGTGATCCTTATAGCCCAAGCAGGCAGAACGCCCAAGCAGGCAGAACGCCCAAGACTCAAGCGAGCATAATACTGTTAAAGTGACGGTTACGAAAGCAGTTTATTCCACAATCCAAGAGCAACAGTTAAAGACGGTTTTAGCATATCATCCATCATGGGAGAAGNAAGATTCAAATGAGCATAATACTGTTAAAGTGACGGTTACGAAAGCAGTTTATTCCACAATCCAAGAGCAACAGTTAAAGACGGTTTTAGCATATCATCCATCATGGGAGAAGTGGGTGGTTACAAAACGATAAACATCCATTTAGTGACAAGTCATCTATCATGGAGAAAGTGGGAGGTTACTGAGCAATAAGCAGTTTTCCAGCAGTTCCTCAAACGACATTCAAAGAAGTATAAAAGGAAAAGGGATCAAAATCAAAACTCTCAAACAGAGAACTATGTAATTTTCATTCATTACTTTTTATCGCCGATCACTTTCTAAGTTTAGTGTGCTTGCA
>CAIGRP010133044.1:0-11220 GCA_903798385.1 Fraxinus cuspidata
CGGCTCGAGCCTTAGCGGGCCGAGCCGGGCCCGAGCCGAGTTGGCTCGTATTTTTTTTAAAAAAATCTTTATAACTCTATAATTTTTATAATGTATTTAAAATTTGTGCAATTTATACGTGTTATAAATAATAAAAAAATATTAATATTTAAAAAAATACATTTAAATTTAAAAAATTTAATTTTATATATTATTTAGTTACAGGCCGGAAAAAAGCTTGAGTCGGGCCCGGCTCGAGCCAACTCCCCCAAAAATGGGGCTCGGTCCGAGCCTCGGCTAGGTGGAACCGAGTCCGAGTCGGGCCCGGCTCGGACTTTTTCTAAGCCGAGCCGCCCGAGCCAACGAGCTTTTTTGCCATCCCTACCCCTATCTAACAGGGCCTACAACATTATTCATAAAATAAACTACAATCATGCTATATTGCCCACCTTTTTGACAAGATAAGTTAATATAACGTCACGCGACATTCTATCATTGAACTATTTTAAACAAAATCATCCTTTTCATCCACCTGTACATTGTCTCAGAAGATGTCAAAAATCCTCCTGCAAATTAGAATAATTCAATAAACTAATGTAACAAGTTGGGTCCATGGCCCGCAGCACACTGGGAGCGAAGTGGTGACACGTAAGCTTCCAATATCCAACGTGTCTAGTCGTAGAGTCAACTTGTGCTACATTTTTTCCTGGCACAAATAATTATTTTCAAGTGACATTTTCTTAATTACCAATGCATCCCACCTTTAACAGAACTGAAAACTGTGTAATTGTTTTACCTTTCACAGCTTGGGTACATCTATGATGGAGAGAACTCGTGCCGATGATAATAATGGCTCATAATTTCTTAACTAATCTTCTCTCAAGAACGAAGATCTTGAAAGGATTTCTTAGAATTTAAATTGCATTATCAGATCAATTTTTCATATCCATAAAGATTAGATAAAATCTCATTCTGGTTCTAATATACCACAAATTGTATAAAATCATTAATCTCAACAAGTCCATATAAAGTGAAGTCAAATCTTTCATCAAGTTTGTTCAAGCGTTAAGGGTCAAATCTTATCTTATTCAAATACAAAAATCATATTCAATAGTTGTTTTTGAGATTAAGATACTACTTTTGAATATATTTGAATAGTTTTCTAGAAATACTTTATCTGAATAGAACAACTTTTAGAGGAAGCTGACCTAAGATGATTTTCCTAATAAGTTCTTTTACAAGGAGTCGAAGCTTGTCAAAACACATCTTCAAAATTTGGACTACTTCTATGAACATGATTCATATTCTGAGACGGTACTTAGTGACTCGATACTGAAAGCCATACTATGGATATATGAATTCACTCTGATATGTATATATATATATATATATTTTCAAACAGAGTTTTTAAAGTGTTCTATGTTTTTTACTGGAATCTATAATTTTTATATTAGTCTTGAATAAGTCATATTAATCAACTAATTGAGCAGATACGTGAGCATGCTCTGCTATTACCTTTCCTGAGAATCCTTAGTATCAGAAATTGTGCTGCAAACCACGATGTTCCGATTGAAAGATTTGCGATACTAAGAGTGAGGTCCATTTTAACGTCTAGAATTGATGGTTTGTCCGTGGACTAAAATACGTGGATCACATCTCTCTCTAGTTGACATCTTATGACTAATTAGTTGTGTCTGCAAATGAGAGACAGACAGCAGTACTCACCACAACTATAAGCCGACAGCCAAGACTATAATTACCATGCAATATAAATGTCAAGTTATGCCTATGCAGTGAGCCCATTCTCTCTTTTGTACATATAAAAATATTTAGTGCCTCTTGTAGTGGATTTATTACTCACTTTTCCACACTTTCCAAACACTATCCCATGTGCTTTCTCATCAGTTTTATCTTTGCAACCAGTTCTTTTAATCTAGAACGATTCTTGTTAAATCATCTCATCAGTTTTCTCACGGGCAACTCAGGTTCATTTTTATCTGTTATATTAAGATGCAAACTGGTACATGATCTCCTGTTCCCTTCACTATTTCATTAGAGGATAAGAAATACATAGAAAATAATCTCTATAGGCTAAGCTTGAAAGTTTACTTATAATTTAAAAAATTAAGGTTTTAAAATAAGTAAATTTGTTATTGGTATCTTGATAACAAGGTGAGAGTACTTGCTAGGCCGTGAAAATCAGCTATATCATGTATGTTATGTAATATTTACGGCGAGTTAAACTGTCTTATTTAAAAATTTAAATTATTTAGATTTTTTTTCTTAAAATATTGTATGAATACTTCACATATTTACAAAAATTATAGTCTCGAAAGCGTGATATAAATTTTTTCATAGATGAGCACAAAAGTCTAACTACTAACTCATTTTGCAATATCAAGGGAAATTCTTTTAACTAGTGTTTTTTTTTTAAATATAACTAAATATAATGACACCATATTTTTTAATAACTGCATCACATTTTGATAGCATGAACTTATTTTCACATTTATGTCTCAACTGTGTTAATTGTATTCTTGTTCACAAATTAACACAACTTGTCTCTAACGACGATTTTTGACCAAAATTCTTCGTTAACATGGATTTGTCATTGTCTTTTTAAATAAGCAAAAAAAGAAAGAAAGTTGAATTACAACTAAATACTTCTCTCATTTTAAAAGCGCGTTAATAGTATTTTTACAAGAAAATCATGATTACGAACAATATTTGCTAGTTAATGAAAGGATAAAATTAAGAATGTCATGAAAAATGAAGGATGTAAATAGGACACCGATAAAAGTTAAAGATCTTTAATGTAATTAATATCAGGGGCATGCATCAGGCGATCCAGTCCGAATTTCTTGAGAGCTTTGGTTCCATAGTCGAAAAGGGGACTGAACAGGATGAAATCGAGGGGTTTTGTTTCTTGCCCATTCTAGTTCCTTCAAATTGTAGACGTATTAGTAGGTAAATGAAGCAATATCTAATTGTAAATGTAGAAGTATTAATACTTAAAAACGTAAACTTTACGATTTGGAACGCAAGTATGATTTTTAGATTGTCAAAAAATTATTTATATATAGGTTTGAAATTAGGTCTTTAACCGAGAGAAGAATGAGGAAGAGAAGTTGTGCCATTGAGGAATGTGAATATCGTTATTAAGACTAAGAGTATAGTTAAAGGTTTCATTATGGTGTGACACACCACCTTAAGAGAAAAAATTAACGCAGGTAGAGAATAATTTTTTCATGGAATCATTATCAAATCGAATCGAACTGAACCAAACTGGCCGATTCTAGTTTGGTCTTTTTGGTACAATGAATTTTGCCTGCCCCTAATTACTATGTGGTGCAAAATGATTAGAGAGTCTCTGAGAGCCCCCCCACCCTCCCCCCATATTTTTTTTTTGCCAAAAATTCATTTTAGAATAGTATTTTGATGGAGAATATGTAATTAAAAAATAAGGAATTAGACCAGTGAAAATATCATGTAGGCAAAGTTGTCAAGGAAGAAAGAGTGGATAAATGGACTAGAAGCTCTATCAACTTTGTCTTATGTGACAAGAATATGTAGATGTTCTCAATAAAGTGAGAGAGAGAGAGAGAATATAGTAGAAATTATCGTCAATTTAGGATTTGTTTGAGCTCTATTTTTTGGAATATATTTTGTTATAGTGATTTTTTGAAGAATTTTTTGTTAAAATGTAGGAAAAGTTTTTTATTTACATATAACATTATTTTATTGAAAGAATGTTCGTTAGAAAATGAGTTAGAAAAAAAATGAGTTTTTAAAAGAACGTTGCTCGAGCTTAGTTTGACAAAGCTGTTTAAATAATTCGTATTTTGAACACAAAAGAAGGCAGAGAATTTGAAAGAAAGAAGGGTAGTTTTGTCCTAAAAAGGACATAAAACCTAAATTAGCAGACAAGATTCATTTCATACTTTTGAAAGTATCCTACAAATGACTTAATTTTCAACTAATCTGTTTAACACCTATTTGAGTCCTTTTTTCAGAATATATTTTATTAAAAAAATTATTTTTGAAAAATAGAAAATAAATAAATTTATGTATAATATTATTTTATTGTAAAATCATACGATTATAAATAAAATTTCAAAAAAAGTTTTAAAGGATGTCTGCTAAAAAATGCTGCTTCTGTTTCCCCTTTTTTTGTCATTCTGTCTATTATTACTTAATTTTCGCAATTAGTCTAATCAAGATGACTTATCTTAATCTCCACGTTGTACTTTAATTGGAAAATGAGTCCCAAGATCTCCACTCCCATCTTTCATAGGGTTTAATCAGAGTTTAAAGACAAAATTTGATAGGACATCAAATGATTTGACAGATTTTCAACATTGTTACAGTCACAAGATAGTTGCATCTCGGGCCTAGGGGTCGTTAGTTTCTTACCGTCCGTTCGAATGCAATTCATAAATTGATACATAAATTAAATCAAAATCAATTATTAATTGTAATCAATAATAAGTAGAGTCGACAATCCTTTGATTCTGCCATCCTTACCAGCACTTCTCTCTCTCAAGAGTCAGACATAAATCGCATCCTATTTTTTCTTTCTTTTTACTTGATTATATTTTAAGTTGTCTATTATTAGAATATCACGTGACATTATATCAATAATTCTGCTAATCTATCTAGCACTGTAGCATGTTTGATATAGATATATATGCATCAAACCATTTTATATATCTATCGTCCCTTCCTTCCTTGCTTCTTTCATTTGTTTTTACCCTCCAATCATCTCTCTTTCTCTACAATCGAGTTTTTGTTTTAAAAGTTAATAAAAATGGTGAATTCTAAGAAATGCGTTGTTTAAATTAATTATTGACTTTGATTTATTTTAAGTTACACCAAATATGAGCTATATATAATTATATACACACAAATATGTGGGTCTGTTTCTATATATATATATAACCTAGTATCCAAAACCTAAAGCCTACTTCAGTTACACAAACCAACTTATATAGTATTAGTATCTGCTTATTTTCGTTTATACTCTTAGCCATGAATTATGAAGCAAATACTTCTCTTACTTTGAGTTCATCAAGAGATAACCTAAACCTAAACCTAGTACTAAACCCTTTGTCGTCATCGTCATCGTTGTCGTCATCATCAACTTTGGAACCAGTACGAGTTTTTTCTTGCAACTTTTGCAGGAGGAACTTCTACAGTTCACAGGCTCTTGGAGGGCACCAAAATGCTCACAAACTGGAGAGAACCTTAGCCAAGAGAAGCAGAGAATTATGCTCGGCAGTTAAGCCACACGCCGGAATAGACCAGCGGCGGCCTCCAACCGATGCTTCTGGTGGCGACCGGAGCCACTTGCCGGGGCTGTTCATCGGGATTGATCAGCAAGCACATGCTGGTAGGTTTAACAGTGATATGAATTATGGAACAAGCAATTATTGGAATGATGAATACAACAAGGGAGAGAGTGTTGAAGAAGAGCTCGGTCAACTTGACTTGTCTCTAAGACTTTGACCTTCGTCGACTACGAAGAGAATTGATTTTCACAGATGAAATCTTGGGCACGTCGTGTCTTTTTAGAATTGATTTTCTAGATGAGTACGAAGAGAATCTTGTATGCTAATTAGAAACTAGAATTGGCAAAGGGAAAATGTCATTGGGGATGTATTTTGGATATATTGTACGATGTTTTTCGAATAAGTTTGTTAGGCACGTTGAGATTGAATAAAATTAATGATGGAGCATGTACCAATAGTTTGTTCAATCCAATTTGTCTAGTGCGCTGAATTTGCTCGACTTCTTTAATTTTTCAATTTTATTTCAAGATAAAAATAGAATGCGTGGATAATCATGGATGAGTGCATTCCCTAAATTTTTCTTATTATAAACCAAGCGATGTTTTCATCACAAGTAAATAGAGTACAATTTAGACGAGATTTCGACTCAACCTCAATTGCAATAAACTTACAAAGAATAATAAACCTAACGATAGAAAATAAAATTCACGTGCTCGAATTATACTTCATACCACGCATTTAGATTTGGCAAGCTCGTTATCAATTTTTGAACTAGCCTTTCATGATCCAAACGTCTAACTATACTTTAGTAACAAATAGTCCATTTGATAGTTCATTCTCTACATACATTACCATTTATTTATAAATATTTACTAAGTTACGTTCATTTATTTTCTAAGAAAAAATTGTATTTGTTTCGGTGAAAAAAAAAAAGTTTCAACAATCAGAAAGTGTTTACTTGCATTTTTTATTTCGTACTTTTGAATGAGTCATATGAATAATATAAAAGCACTCACTATCGCCTCTATTACATAACTTGACAAGCTAGACCGAGAACCCATTTGACATGCTTTTTATTGTTGATTTTCTTTTTTTGTAAAAATTACTTTAATTTTTGTTTGAAATCTAACTTTTAAAAGCACTTTCTATTTTAAAAGTATTTTTAGAAGAAGTCACGTTAAACCAGTTTCCTCAAAAAAAATTTCTAACTAGAAGAAACACTATTATAAAATTAATCAAATGAGTTCAAAAGCTGCTTCAAAAGCTTATTTTAACTTTTTAAGGAATCGTGCCAAACTGATCCTTATTTAATACCTTTTGTTGTGCCTCCTCCTGCTGTTGTTTTGTGTTTATATTATGCACAAAAAATAAAAACTCGTTGTACTGTCATTAATTTTTCAATTTATATTTATATTGTTTCAATTATTGGCGTTTCATTTTGTAACAAGTTCACTCACGTGTCCATATTAAAAGCATTTTTGCCAACTATATTGTCGCCTTAGTTCATCAGTTAATCAAACTAATAGGCATAACTGAGCGACCTAATTGGAACAAATGTCTGAGTTTAATGACTCATTTGTAATTAATATTTAAGCTTAGTGACTCAATTGAAACTAGATTTTAATTTTCAACTCGAGTTAATATTTAAAATATGAAGTGATCATGTGTTGATTTAATGAAGATTTAATGGATTTCAAATTTTCTCATCACTGATTGTGCAACTATAATGAACTATTGAAACCAACTTTTCGAATGGGGAATGTGTTAAAAATCAATGGTACGAATTTCTCTAATTGTAAGCACATGAATAAGTCATTTCATTTTATGATTATGCTCTACCAGCACCCACTTTAGGCAAGTCATACCCATAAATCTTTGAAGATAATGTCTCACTTTTGCATTCCATCACATATTGTCCTGATTAGATGCTTCAAACTAAGGATAATTTAACTTAGTCTAGTACACTTCAATTCCGCAATTTGATACGTAACGTACATCGTGGGACCCGACACGAACCAATAATCATCAAGTTCAAAAAATTATTGAAGTCATTAATATCATCTTGATTTAGTTTACATGACACTTAAAGCAGTGTAATTGTCGTAATTTGTAGTCCTTTTTTCTCGAATGCACGTGAACGATTAATACTTATGTCAAAAAAGACCAAACAATGTAATTTTTGATATATGTGATTTTTGAATAATTACAGTCTACAATCTTTTTGGAAAATTACAATATTTATATATTGCTATTGTAACCTATAAAATCATGTGGTATACTCGGGGCGCTAGCATTTGATAATCCCAACGTCTAACTTTATTTTAGTAGAATCTTGCTATAAGTACAGAAAAATTATACAAAATTGATACAGGAATTTGAAATGGAGGGAATATATTCAAAATGGGAAGAGGGAAAACAACACACGGACATGATGCTACCGTTCAAATTCCTGTTAAAAATCTATGAGTTATTCTCTGTACTTGCAGTATTTTTCATTTCAGTAACAAATAGTTTCATTGGATAGTGCAATCCCTACATATATTAGTATTTTATTTATAAATATTTACTATTTACGTGTAAGTTCGATTATTTTTTTCTAAGAAAAAATTGTAATTGTTTGGGTGAAAAATTGTTTCAATAATTTTAAAGTGTTTACTTGCATTTTTAATATCGTACTTTTTTCTATGTATATTATTTGCACAAAATAAAAACTCGATGAATTGTCATTAATTTTTCAATTTATATTTATATCATTTTTAGGGAGTTTTTATTTTTAATTCAAGAGTAAAAAAATATTGGAGGCAAGGAAAACTCTTAGTGAAATTGCAATTTAGTCATCAAATATTATGTTGTTTCGATACTTAATGAATGAAGATTTAATTTATTTCAATATTTCGTACTGTTTGTACAACTATAATAAAATATTGAAAACCATCTTATTAGTTGAGGGATGTGTTAAAAATCATTGTTGCAATTTTCTCTAATTGTAAGAACGTGAAGTCATTTCATTTTGTGATTATGCTTTACCAGCACCCACTTTAGGCAAGTCATGCCCATAAATCTTTGAAGATAATGTAACACTTTTGCATTCCATCACATATTTGCCTGATTAGATGCTTCAAACAAAGGATAATTTAACTTAGTTCAGTACACTTCAATTCCGCAATTCGATACGTAACGTACATCGTGGGACCTATCACGAACAATAATCATTAAATTCAAAAAATTATTGAAGTCATTACCACCGGACACTTGTAGCAGTTTGGTAGTCGTATCTGTTATTCTTATTTTTTTTCTTGAGTTCACGTGAATGATTAGTACTTATGTCGAAAAGAATCAATAATCATTTAAATCAAAAAAAAATTATTGAGTCATTAGCACCTTCTCGATTCAGTTTACATCACATTTATAGTTGTTTAATTGCTGTTATTTGTTATCCTTGTTTTTCTTGAGTTCACGCGAATGATTAATACTTATGTCTAAAAGTATCTAATGACATAATAAATATTTTTGATAATTTTTCTTCTCTATTACTTTTAAATTAATAGATAATGAATAATCGTACGCACCATGAAATCGCTTTGGACTTCGAGGGTGTAAAAAAGTGTGATACATCACTAATGGGCTTGGTTGGGAGTAGCTAGCTCAATAGCAATATGTTTATATTTTTCGTTGTATTCATATGCACGAATGTACCAATTTGTTGAAATTATGCATCTACAGTTCCTTCAAACTCAGTAGAAGCAAGAATGAAATCAAGTTGCGTGCCTTTCGACTCAGTTCAAGATTCAAAGAATTCTTGAACAATGAACAATCATTTCAGATCTTCACGATCAAGATGTACTGAATTTTGTTCTAGATGGGCTCTGAAAGGAGAAGGGAGACTGAAATACAAATAGGTATCTATTATTGAATTCACTTGACCCTATAGTACTCAATATGCATTTGGCTGCCCCAATGCCCTCAAGTAAATATAATATTACATCATAAATAAAAATAGAAACGTTCGTAATCTTCACAAAGTCACGAACTCTAAGTCCAAGTAAGGGCAACTATAAATAAAAACATACTCAAGATATATTGTCAAGAAAACTGCAGTTGCATAGGGAAGGCTATCATCAAGAAACAACAATTTTGGGAAAACAATAAATCATAAAGATCTACAAGAAGAGAATGACAATAAGGTTGGAGAAATCTTAGAAGTGAATGAAATCATATATCGAGGTTGTGTTGAAACTAAATCATTCACAACAATCGAAACATATATGAAATCAACATATAGCCCAATAGATTTAAAGCATGTTTTTACACAAATAAATCCGATATTATCTTCCTAATCCTTCATGCTACGGCGCTGTGCCTAATATATCCTTATTTTTTTTAGTAGAAGTGGCAACATTAAAACTAGGTAGTTAACAGATAGTAACAATCTTTTGTAAAACTTCTGCCTATTCCCCATTCATGGATGGTAGCAACCTTCTATAAATTTCAATTGTAACACTATTATATTTGTTCTACCAATTTAAAAGATAAATGCAACCCCTTAATTTTTGTAAAAGAAGAGTGAAGTATGTATAACTTTACATCTTCCCATATTTTAATGATATTTTCCCCCATTGAGATACAAATATAAGAATAAGATCTTTCTGGTAATCTCCAGTACATTTTTATTCTTGTATGTAACGTTATTTGAACTGAGCTGTGTAATTTATATTTGGCTTAAAACATTGTTGGTTCTTAAACTTGTTGGCATACTCGCAAATGATCATTTAAGTTATTAAAATGGATTTTGGTGAGTCCAAAATGATGATGCTGATTTCACTCACAAAATGCTTATGAGGCATAATCGTGTATCTTCTACCTGATGGTGTATTCTATGAATGAAGTTATTTTTGGTTGATTAATTATATCTATTTTGTGTAATTTAGTTATGTCCATTCTTGTTGACCATAGGTTGGTGGAACCATATTGAGTCTAGGCTAAGTTCTGAGTAGCCACCTTTATAACTCTGACTGCACCCATGACCCGGATGAATGGAAAAACAAGGGCATAAAATAGATGGAGAGAAAGAGCAAGTTGTCCTTAAACAACCATATTGTACTTTCCCGAAAACCAATTGACTATCAAGAAATGTGAAAACTTTACAGATAAAAATAATGCATTTTTTGAATTTGATGAGTGGTTCGAAATTTGGTGATCTAACAGAATGGATTGAGCGTGCGACTTCAATTATTTAATTTAAACTTAAGAATAATGCTATTTAAAAGAAACACAAGTTACAAGAACCCAACTCAATTTAAAAACTCTAAATCCACAGCACTAACGAACCTCTTTCGCCAAGTTTTTAAACAATATTAATAACTTTTTAAATAATAACTATCTTGTCATTCAAGTTTAAAAATAAATTACTTAATTCGACATTAATATAAGAGCTACTTTCAAAATTGTAAATTTTGACACCTAAAAATCAAGTATTGAGTCTTGCAATTCCAAAATTGAAAAGTTTAAAAGATCAATCTTGTCAAGAGGCTAAGAGCCCATTTGATAGTGTTAGAATTTGGGTATAACCTGAATTGCTTGTTTGAAATATTGAGGAGTTCTAATTGAAGTACACGTCCATAAGAATTCAATTTGGAATGCTATTAGAGTTCTATATCAAGTTGAAGTTCTATTTTGGATTCCCAATGGGAATTGGACTTGAAGAAGAGTTTAAGATGGAGAAAACAATTTGAAAAAAAAAAAAAAAAATTTGGCTGAGACTTAGCGCTTAGGCACACAGGGTATAACGCTTTGGCGCCACATGTTTTATTCGGGTTTTTTTCCGTGTTTTTCCTTCCTACTTCGTTTTGTATTCGATTTTTTGGCATATTACTTCATCAACAACTCTACTAAAAGGGTTTAGACACCCCCTACATGTTCCCTATAAATATTAGACTCTTTTATACAATTTTAT
>CAIGRP010133046.1:0-33608 GCA_903798385.1 Fraxinus cuspidata
TCCATTGAATCACTCAAGTACAGCGGAAACACAGGAGTGATTTTAACTATACCAGAACCAGCATCGCCTGACTGATTCTGTAGGCTTCCCATCACAGATTTCTTGATTAGAAGACATCCAAATCCAGTGGGGTCATAGCCAAACACCCTATAAAATGATGTGATGATGAAATCTGGCCGGAATAAAGATAATCCAAGGGAATCCATGTCCTTAGGGCCCAATGCCCCTGCATCAAGTAAGACATGCCAATTATTCTGTTGAGCCAGGGCCATCCACTGATACGAGTACTTCGCACCAGTAACTCTAGATTGGACAGGAAACACAAAAAGACCGGCAGCTGAATCTTTCTTCCTCCTTTTTTTGTTCGAAATTTGCTTCCTCAGATCAGTCTAACAGAGTTTAAGAGTAGGCCATTTAAACCATGCACAATGAACCTTAGCACCTTTCTCTCTAGCACTTTGAGCCATCCAATTTACCGACTGGCTCTCATGATCAAACATGGTCAACAACCTTTTGTTCGTGTGAAAAGGGTATGATTCGGCTAGCAATTTAAATGCTGAGCCACGGCTCACTCATTTTTGTTCCGGTATAAGTAAGCCTGGGATGTTTAAATAATCCATTATTCGACTCTTTATATCATGTTCCACTGTCCCTTTCTCAGCGCCCCCGTACAAAGCTTGATTGCTCAAATGGGCAATAATCTCAGACAAACTAAATGTAGATGATTCCCAATAGTGAACAGTTTGCAGCAACGAAAACACCCCAAATCCACAATAATCAAGGCATACCTTTGAACCTGCAGTAGAGAGGTGTGAATACTCGTCCAACCTCAGCTGATCAATCCTCTCGGATGACTGGTACTTTGGGTACATAGTGAGGAACTTGGAGAAGGCCTCCTGGAGCTGCAGAATCGAATCTGCAGAGTGAAATGTGCGCTCAGCAGCAAGAGCAGTGGATCTCAAAAATTCTTTCTGAGCATTTAACCGGGCAAGTGTCCGTGATCTGCCCAAGCTCTCATCTTCATTGGCCATGAATTCAGCGTCCATATCTTGAGACTTAACAAGGGACCCATCTTCAGTTGCCTCCTCAAGAGCATCTCTAAGCTTGTGCTCTTGCAATTTTCTTAGAATTGATGGGTTCCTCTTGATTTCCTCTGTTGAATGGTTAGACCCATCTCTTCTTCTGCTCTTTTTGTCCAAGATTAGAGCAGCACAATGAGATAATGGCTTCCACAATGGGAGATGCATGGACGCTTTTTGTCGAAAATCAATCGGAGAGATATTTTCAGAAAGAAGACACTCATGGCAAAACTAAGAACGAAGAAAGTGGTGGTTTAGGCCACCTAACAGCAAACCCCAGAAAAAAGTTGACTCTTTTTCAAACCCCAATTCCGGAAAGCAAATAGAATCAACGCTAAAAGCTTCCACCAGAATAAACCTTAGCTTTCAACCCAGCTTAAGGAGGGAAAGTCTCAGAGCGTTTGCTTTAAGCAAACATTCAAATACAGAGACCAGAATTTTCGGCTGAAAAAGAACTGTAATTATGTTTAAAAAAATAATGAATACTGGACCAGATCAAGAAAACCAAAGGTCCGACCTTTCTTGAAGATTTAGTTCGGATGAAACGAGGGTTGAAACTATGACCTAACACAAAATAAATTCGGTACAAAATACCATGGATTTTAGGGTTCAGTGTGTGAAATTCTAGTGAATTTTTTTCCGAATGGCAAAAGGAAGAAAACCCAGAAGAGACTCAATAGCCAAGATTCCAAAGATTCAAACTTGAACATCAATTTCGGAGACATTCCAATGCAAAGGAAGAATAAGAAAATCAAGAGAAGACCATAAACACAAAAATATAAGATATAGACTCCCAAGTAAAGAGAAGACACCGGAAGAGAATCCTAGATAGACTACTGCAACGAAATAGTTCGACGAAAATGTTGGAAAATGGCTCACAGCTCTTGGCTCTGTAAATAGATCAAAAGAAAGACCCCACAAAGAGCTTCATATTTTCCTCCCTCTTTCTCGTGTAGATTCACTCTCTGGTTTTTCTGCAAAAATTTTGAAGGCAAACCCTCCGCAACAAATGCGTATTTACTGCAGTAGCATATCCACAAAAAAATCTGCCTTTATGACTTGAACAGACAGTAAGCAAATGGCATTAACTTTCAAACGCTTTGATTTCTTCTATTATTATTTACGAAATCTTGAATCGTAGTATTTTATTTGATTCTTGATTAAACAAAGTGCATGGCCATGGCAGGACATACCATTACTCCCAAGACTCTGTTAAATAATCGGTTGGCTACTCTCCTGTTAATCCGTACTACTGGAATCTACTAGGGTTAAGTACTATCGTAATTCAACTTTATATTTAGTATCGTATAACTATTCAATTTTATTTTATTTTGTCGTGATCATCCAACTTTATACTTAATATCACCAGTCCAATCAATTTGATTTTATTCCATTATAACCACCAAATTTCATATAACATTTTATTATGACCACTCAATTTTACATAACATTTCACCATGACTATCCAACTCTTCACACCATTTTCCATTAATTTTAAAAGGGGTAAAATAGTAATTTTACATTATATATAAAAAATGAATTAAAAAAATAAAAAACTTATTTTAGAAAAATAAATAAAATAAAAACTTATTTTAAAAAAGCGTTACTTAAAAAAAAAACTTATTTTAAAAACATGTTTTTAAAATTTAAAAAAAAAACTTTTATTTTTGGTTTTTTTTAAAATTTATTTCATATATATAATGCAAATTTATCATTATGCCCTTTTAAAATTAGTAAAAATGGTTAAAAGAAGTTGGGTAGTCATTGTAATACTAAATATAAAGTTTGGTGGTCATGGTAAAATAAAATTAGATAGTCATAGTGACACTAAATATAAAGTTGGATGGTCATTGATGGATTTAACCCGAATCTACTTATTGTTTGTAAGGTAAAAATAGGAGAAAAATAATTACTTTCTCATTAATAAACAATAATTCGTTCTCCCTTTGGATTATTAGAGTTAATTTTTGGTTTGACAATTATCGATAATAACCTAAAAAAATGTGCTTCGTCATAGGCTTAGCGTTGGAAAATTATTAGAGAACACCTTACCCCTCAAAAGTTAAAAGTCATGTAAGTATCAAATTGCTAAGATTGTTAATGTTTACGACATAAAATGGAGCTTGTTTTTTGAAAAGAAAAATATTTTTTAGAGAAATGCTTCAGAAGATACTAAAATATGTTAGGCGCTCAATAAGCTTGAGTAAGAAATATTCAGATAAAATCATTTTAGTCATCTCGATATTCTATATGACTAAATGATATTAAAAAAAAAAAATTAACATTTTAAATGAGACAATCCACAACCCCTCAAGATGATGCTGCTTTTGAAATATTCAAATAATGTGTTCCATGTTTATTATGATTCATGACATCTTTGATTTACACATATTTGATACCCTTCTAGATTTAGACTAGAGACAGTGGTTAGGTTTTTGTGTAATTTGGCTTGGGGAAAGATGAAGAATCTGATTACTTTTAGTATTATATGAACCAATATAAAAATATATATATATATTCTAGTCGAGTGCTTGATTATGATTTATGCATATCTACTATCTATATTATTTATTGATATTCTGGTCAACCCTCCAACAATATTTTGGATGAAAAATGACATTTCCAGTATACATTTTCATGAGATGATTACGGCCACAAAGCGTACATAAACACATATAGCATTGAGTAATGTTCGTTATGTACAATTATCTCTATGTTATATGAGTATTGGGCAATCAAAATGAAAGCTTATTTTTGTATAACATTTGATGTAATCTTCTCGGAAGGGAGTTTTATAATTTATCGGTACTATAAAATGACATCAAATATTCAAATCAAGATAAAACAAACTAATAGAAGCTAATTAAACAAAAAGTTTCTCAAAAAGTTTAAATTAAATAATTCAATTCTTTTTGTTATATTAAATGGTTAAATCAAATAATTTATTATTAAGATGAGTTATGATGATTTATCTTGGGTTTCCAATTATTTCCCCTATTTGTGTGCCCTTAGGATTCCCCGTTGGATTGGTGGAATATGGCACGAGACCCTGAACTGTAACCATAAAGATGAAAAAGAAAAGAAAAGAAAAGGTCAAATTGACTATGATTTTAACCTTTATTTTTGGATTAGTTTACCAAGCAATCAGCAAGAAATTTTAGGATTTTTTTTTATTGGTTTAAAATCCATGAAAAATATCACATTCGATAAATTCAATTTTTATTTTAGCTGTTTGATACGAAAATGAAATATAGTTTGAATTTCAAAGTACAACCACTTTAAATTTATTTTTTGTCAATATCATGGAAAATACATTTTTATGGGGTATTTAGATTTTTATTTTCCAACATATATGGAATTGGAAAAATTTTCCACATTTGTCATCAAACAGACCATTAATGATAATTCTTGAATATTTGAAGTATTAATTTTAGAACTTGATCGCTATTAAGGTGTACCTGTTTGCGTCATTTAAGGTCGAGCTATGGCTCTAAACTTGTCTAAGGTAATTTTTTTGTTATTGATGTCAACATTTTTTTTTTTACCGAACTTCAATTTAGTAAAAACCACATAATTTGAATTTGTTACAATCACACGTGTACTAACGTAGCTAAAAACAATTGCTAGGGACATGGACCGTCACACAATGCCAGACATAATTAATTCCAACTCAAACTTTTCCAATTCTGTCATTGTTGTGCATTGGCCTCTGTAAATGTCTTTTATGGCATACAGTACATTTTTTAGGGGTAACTGTTTTTATTTTTATTTTTTCAAATATTTACGGTAATGCCTCTTGGGTAGTGATGTCAATTGGGTGGGTTCGAAGCGGGGAGGCTACGGGGCGCGGGCTTGACCCCCCCCCCCCCTTCAATTAATTATTTTTTTTATATTTTTCACAGGGCGGGACGGGTTTTTTTGCTAATTCTACTTGAGCTAATTGACTTTTATAAATGTTTTAATGTTTATTTAAAGGGTAATTAGTACATAATGTCACCATATTTTATTGTTATTGTGAGAAACTTTCATACATTTCATTTTTTTTTTTTTGCATTTTCACCCTCATTATGTAAAATGTCATTTTTACCTATTTTCTCAATTAAAAATTATGAAATGACGAATATACCATTTTTTTAAAATAAAACAAAAGGAAAAAAAAGTTAATAGCAATCATAGTCCCAAATTTTTTTTTAAAGCCCAAATGAGTACCAAATAAATTATTAAAATGGTAATTAGCACATAATGTTCATATATTTCATTATTATTGCAACAAAAAGTTCATACCTTTTTTTTTTTGCATTTTCACCTTTAATTACACATTTAATTGTGCAAACTATCATTTCTATCCATTTTCATTCAATTTCTCAATAAAAATATGTGAAATGAAAAATATACCCTCATATTTAAATAAAAAGCTAAAGAATTAATTGTAACCATGATCCCATTTTTTTAAAAGTACAAAGAAGTCCCAATTAAATTTATTTAAACGTTAAAAAAATAAAAAGTGCAAATGAGTCTCAAATAAATTATTAAAGAATTAAAAATTAAATTTTTTAAATTTAAATATAAGGGTATATTCATTATTTCACAGTTTTTTTATTGAAAAATTGGAAGAAAATGATGATTTGCACAATCAAATGTGTAATCAAGAATGAAAATGTCAAAAAATGAAAGGTATGAACGTTTTTTTCAATAATGGTGAAAGATGGAGATATTATATATTAGTTAGATTTTTAATAATTTATTTGTGACTTATTTGTGCTTTTTAAAAAATTTTGGGACTGTCATAGTAATTAATTTTTTTTATTTTATTAAAAGAGAATGATATATTTAATTATTTATCATGTCATAATTTTTAATTGAGAAAATAGGTAAAAATGACCATCTGCGCAATGAAAAGTGAAAATAAGGGTGAAAATATCATAAAATGAAAGGTAATGACGTTTTCTACAAACAATGAAATGTGAGAACATTATGTACTAATTACCCTTATTTTAAACATCCCATCTGAATCACCATCATATTTGTCTCGACATCTTTTGTATAACAATAATGTTACATGTACATTTATTATCTTATATCCTTATTTACATCCCATTTGTTTTCAAAAAATTGTGAGCGAAAAAAACATTATATATATATATATTCCCATTTCTGGAAGGTATCATGCATGTTCACTATGAGCATATTTGTTAAATTGAAAGTAGAAACCTTACTCTTAATGGCTCTTTGAGAAGCGTCCAGATAACCTAATTGTCAGAGTGATTAAACTTATTTCTTCACCTAATGAGTCAAAAAAATTCGATGAGATTACGTTAAATTTTAATTAATATATATGTATCATTATTTTAGAAGTTCAGTATTGAAATTTTAAGCCTATTCAACTATGTATCAAAACAGTGCAAAAGTCTCAATATCAAGTCTCGTTATCGGCATTGATGAATAAAATTTTTGCGAGTACTGAACTTCAAATGTATTCAACATGTAAATGAGGCACCGTTGAAAATTAAATTTGAGTAAATAAATATATCATCTTTATACTAATTAAACTCTTAAATGAGATTATGATTTGACATGTTCTAATTTGTTATGACTTGCCACTGTCACTATCATGATGCTGCCACGTGGCTGACCCACTGTAGCTCTGGACCCACTCACGTCGAAGCATCAACCATAGAAGACGAGGCCATGGGGTAAATTTCGAGACCCGTTACTCATTCCGAGATGGGCATGCCGAAGCGGATCAAGTCCGAGGCTCTACCCCGGTTAGTGACAGCCCACGTGCAAAGGTCTTGAATTTATTGTGGAATGATTGGTGTGACATTTGGAAAAATATATTTGTTTCTTGTCTTGTCATAGGGTGTAAGAACATTAAATGCGTTGTAAGTTAGAAATGTCAAAAGGATGGTTAGGATTAGATGTTTCGGCCGAGAAGATGAGATCACGTGTAATTTCATTCAAGGTTCACCATCTCATTTGTAACACTATAAATACCCCATCATGTGACCATTGGGGGGGGGATGCATCTCTTATCACTTAAAGCAACTTATTTTCTTCTTATTATGCGCATTGATTTACAGTCTTTTACTTTGATTTCATAGCGATTGATTATTATTTGGTTTCGGGTTAAGGGTATGTGGCAGATGGTGGAGGGAGACACTGTCTCAACCTGTACAGTACCAATCTAGTACTATGAAGCACGTGAGTGCTTCGTTTCACACATTTTCATTTTATTATCTGTGTCATGTAACCCTACTCTCTTATTCCAAATTTTGGCTCGCATTTCGAACTCCACGAAGCGGAGTGAGACTTAATTGAAGACATCTACAAGTGATCCTTAAAGCTTTAAAGCTTCGACCACCTCATAGATCGAAGCAGATACTTCATTGATTTTGGACTGATGGCCTCCAAAGGTATGCGGCTCTTTTACTTGCTGTTTTCATTTCATTTAACTTGTAGGTTTCCAACCTTATCTTTTGGGTGCTTGCAGATAAATTTGTGAAGAATGAGTTCCCCACTCTAGATATGACCACAATGTTGAAGCCATAACAACCGTTGGTGGCAGGGCTCTGAAGCCTTCGTCTTCAAACGCCAAACATGTGAGGGGAAAATTGGAGTGCCTCAACAAGGATCACACCAAGAAAGGTCCTGAAAGGTGCTGAGGGGAGGCTCCAAAGAGGGCCCAGCTGAATGAGGCGAAAGGGCCAAAGGAAAAGCAAAATAGGATCCCCAAAAGAAACGGAGATTGGTGCACATCAACGGGGCCTCGGTGATGTTTGGGACTACTGTGTCCCACTCCAGCAAAGATGCTCCCCCACCGCCCAAGTTAATGGAGTCTGGCATGAAGATGATGAAGGTTGAGAAGGTCAAGAAGATTGTGAAAACAATTTCACAAGAAAATACCTAGAGGGAACAAGATCTAGAAAATCGCCGGAGAACGAAGAGATGTCGAAAAAATTTCGAAAGTTTCAAACGCTTGAAAGGATTTGAATAATTTCGCAAAAGTAAAGTTTTAAAATGGCATGAATTTTGGTTTTTATATGAAAAGGAAATCAATCACAGCCGTTACATCGAGGCCCATTGCATCTGAAGCGTCCATTCTTCTGCTGCATCTGAGCCATGGAATTCAAACAGTTTATTTCACCAACACCTCAAATCAACTCGTGATTATCACGTACTTGCCTCGGCACGTTAGCCACTATTGCAACACGCGTAGCCATCATTGCACATTTAATATGACGACTGTACGTGTATTAGAAGTTGTACCGCTTCAATTGTCGTGTGTCGAAAATGTGCGAAAGTGTCAAATCATTGGCACCGTTATCAAGTTCAATCATTAGTAAATCAGCCTCGACAATTCAGCACTTTTTTTGCCTCAACTACAATTAAATTCAGATATCTTCAAAGTTAACTAGCATCGACATTTCAGTATTCTCCATTTTGAAATAGTCACTCCATTTATTACTAAAGTCTACGCATAACATAAATAATTATACATGAACTCGTGGGACTATTGTTATGACTCGCCACTGGCATGCCACGTGGCCGACCCCATTGTAGTGCCACGTGGTCGACCCAATGTAGTCGTGGACCTACTCCAATGGTACTACCACATTGCAAACCTACTGTAGCTATTGACCCACTCTTGTCGAAGCATCAGCCATAGAAGACGAGGACCTTGGGTAAATTTTGAGGCTCGTTACTCATTCCAAGTTGGGCATGTCGAAGCGGATCCAGTTCGAGGCTCTACCCCGATAATAATGGCCCACGTACGGAGGTCTTGAATTTATTGTGGAATGATTGATGTGACATATGTAAAAGCATATTTGTATCTTGTCTTGTATTGTCTTGTCAATAGGGTATAAAAACATTAAATATGTTTGGATGTAACATATATAAAAGCATATTAGTAAAGTTATTGTTGAATTTTATCAAAATCTCTTTGGACAACAGCCTAGCAGTGCGGGTTTGAATGTGGACTTGCTTAGAAGAGCCCTTCCTAAGAGTATTCCAGAGGTGCATAACAAAACCTTCGATAGAGATGTGTCATTTGAGGATATTAAGGAGGTTTTGTTCTCTTTGAAAGATAACAAGGCTCCGATGCCAAATGTTTTTAATGCGGGTTTCTTCAAGAGGGCTTGGAGTATTGTAGGGAATGATGTTCTATGTGCCATTAAGTCTTTCTTTGACCCAGACAGTCTATTGAAGCAAGTTAATACTATTGGCATTACATTGGTCCGTAAGGTTCCAAAGACTTTAGGCCTATCTCTTGTTGCAATACTATTTATAAATATGTTGCTAAGCTTATTGCCAATAGAGTTATGATGGTGCTTCCATACATTGTTGGATCTCTACTTTTGTTAAATGGAGACATATTAGTGATAATATCTTTCTTCCCAAGAGTTGTTGTGGAATTATCACTTCAGTAGATGACTGCCTAGGTGTGCTCTTAAGGTTGATCTCATGAAAGCATATGATTCTATTCGTTGGGATTTTCTCTTTGTAGTCTTTAGGGTGCTTGATTTTTCGAAGAGGGTTGTTACGTGGATTACTAAGTGTGTTACTACCACTCGGTTTTCGATTTCCATTAATGGAGAGTTGAACGGTTTCTTTGCCGGTGGGAGAGGATTGAGACAAGTGGATCCTTTGTTGCCTTATTTGTTTGTCTTGGCAATGGAGGTCTTTTCAGGGTTAATAGGGTTGATGGTTGCTTAGCAGGATTTTAAATACCATTGGAGGTGTGAGAAGGGGAAGATCACCCACTTGTGTTTTTCTGATGATCTTATGGTCTTTTGTAGGGTTGAGGTTGGTTCCGTTTCTCTCATTGGAGAGTGTCTTAGTCGATTCAAAGCACTTTCTGGTCTTATTCCTAATCCAGATAAGAGTAATATATTTGTTAGTGGTGTTTCTTCATATCTTAAAGATCAGTTGCTTGATGTTTTGGGGTATAAGGAGGGCGTGCTACTGGTACGTTATATACCAAAAAGGCTTTGGATTGTATGATGTTGGTGGATCGTATTATAGCTAGGACTAAAAGCTGGACTTGCCGTGTGCTCTCTTATGCGGGTAGGTTATAACTTATTAAGTCCGTGCTTTTTTCTATTTAGGTCTATTGGTCTACGATATTTATTTTATCTAAGGCTGTGATCAAGCAAGTGGAGGCAACTCTAGAAGCTTTCTTGTGGAAAGGTTGTGACCTTGGCACCGATGGTACTAAAGTGGCTTGGTCAAAGATTTGTACGCCTAAGGAGGAGGGCGGTTTGGGTCTGCGGAACATGGAGATTTGGAATAAGGCTGCCATGTTAAATCACCTTTGGTCCCTTTGTACGAATTCTGCCTCATCTCTTTGAATTACATGGGCATGGTGTTACTTAGTTAGAGGTAGGAGTATTTAGGAATTGAAGTGTCCTGGGGATTGTTCTTGGAGTTGGAGGAAGATTCTTAGACTTCGGGGTATAGAGAGGGACAAAATGAAATTTAGAATTGGTAATGGTAGACTTGTTTCACTTTGGTGTGATAATTGGCTTCCTCTTGGCCCTTTAGAGAAGATTTTTGGTGAAAGGATCATTCATGACTCTAGATTGAGTAGATAAGCTAAGGTGGCAGAGATTGTTGAGGATGATACTTGGAGGTGGACTCCAGCTCGTTCCCCAACGTTGTTTGACTTGATGCAAGGTACGCTTAATACTTTTAGGCCAGATAGTACTAGAGAGGATTTCTTGCGATGGGTGGATAATGTGCACGGAGTCTTCTCTATTCGGAGTGCTTGGGAGTCTCTATGACTTTGCTGCCCTAGGGTGACCTAGCATCATGTTGTATGGTTCGCTAAGTGTATTCCCCGTTATGCATTTATCCTTTGGCTAGTAATCTAAGGTGGCCTCTATACATAAATAAAGCTTCTTCATTTTGGTTTGTTACAATCTATGCATTGTGTGTTGTGTGGTTGTTTGATGGAGGATTTGGATAATCTTTTCTTTGCTTGCCCTTCTTCTGAGCGTGTTTTGCATGTAATGCATGCTAAATGTAACCTGCATTGGGTTCAGCGTAGTTGGACAGAAACTCTTTCTTGGATGAAGCAGTTTCGTGGGAGATCAATGCGCTCCATTGTTATTTGTTTGATATTTGCGGCTTCGATTTTTGCTCTTTGGCGTGAGTGTAACGCTAGAACCCATGGTGCTCCTAAACATAAGTCTTTTGTTATTCAGGATATTATTTTTTCTGTTTGTGCACGAGTGGATTTATGCAGGGGCTTGGTTCCATCTGATGAGAATAGATGGTTCCAACGCTCATAGGGTTTTTCTGTGAATATTTTTGATTTTTTGTGGCTAGGTTATTAACGCTAATCCAGGCTATTATGTTCGTGCTAAGAAGCATATATTTTTAGCCTTATTTTTATGGGGTATACCCCTGTGATTTTGTACTTTATTTTCATCTTTGTTTATTATACACTTACCTTATCCAAAAAAGAAAAAAATGTTAGGTGATGGGAATGAAGGTGGCGATGGAGGATATGGTAGTGACGCCAATGTTGGATGGGTATGGTTGAACCGTCCGTAGTGGTCGTGATGGTTTTGGAGTTGGGGTGGATGAAGAAGAAGTTGGAAATGAGTTTTAAATTTTAATTATTTGATTTTGGTTATTTTATAATAGAAAATGTAAAGTTACTATTTTAACCTTTTAAAATTAGTCAAAATTATTGTCAAAGTCAAAATTTGGTCAACCAACGGTCAAGCTAACAAAAACCGTCTATTTGGACTTCATCTGCGACATTTTGAAATGTTTGGTACCGTGGATAACACAGATGAAAGGTTTGGACAAAATCTGCTACTTAATGAAAAGTTTAGTACAGCTACTGCAATTATCCCTATTTATTATTATAAGAGAGACAGCAACATATATAAGTATTTCAATATTACCTTCTAGTATTTGTAAAATATTCGACTTGACAGAAACATCCATCGAATTGTATGTGTAACAGTATTTAACTACTATTCTAATCTTGATCTGCATGTAATTTTGTAACGTACCTTTCAACGTATAATTATTTTCTTGCCCGTCCCTTTCCATTATGCACGCTTTTCCCAAAGTGACACCAAGTGCTTTTCCTTTTCAATAAGTAGTACTCCTTAAGATTAGGATCAACTAGAAGTTGGTCAATCATTGGATCATGTATCCTTATCAACTTTAAGATAATTTTATCTAAAAACTTCATTTATTATCTTTAATACGTCTTTTCACGTGTAGATCAATGCATTATATAAGAGAAGTCGGATGCAATTTTCTTTTCGATAATTAAATATTAGAAAAAATTGAACTTAAAACGTTAACTATCACATCCAAAATCTTTAGCCAAAAAAAAGATGATGAATTTAGCTATTTATTTATATACTATTTTAAAGGTCACCATCTTGTGGTAATCACGATATACAAAGCATATCCTACAATGATCCCTAGATGAAACGACTTTCCTTTTCTTTTCTTTTTTCATTATTTAGCTACATACAATAACATGTGCGGGAAGTGTTTATAAATGATTTGAATTATAAATAAATATAAATGAATAGATTATAATTGACTAGTACTTATAAGTTTCTCAAAATAAATAAATAAAAATTGAACCAACAAACTATTAAACCAAAATGAAAACAAGACTACAATATGAATTTGGAGTTAACAACAAACCATTCTTCTCCTTGCTTTTCTTTTCTTTTGAAATTTGAAATTTTGGTAGAAGAGAAGTAGATGTAGATGAATTATTCGAGAAATAATTATTTTATATGTGCATCAGAACTATTTTACATGTATATCAGGATTTACACCCTGATATACATAATGCGCAAGTGGCATTTCATCGTTGGTTGGTAGAAAGCCTAGCAAAACCCCTTATTTTTATACTTCTATTATTTTCTTTTTAAGTTTAAAAATCTGAATTTTGAAATGGAAAAAAAAAAAAAATTATATTAATTGGTTGCATCGGTTAAATAACGGGTTGGTTGCAATTTTTAATGGTTGAAACTAATTGGACCAAATCGATTTTTTGGTTTAAATCGATCCAAGGTTCGGTTTGGTAGGTTTTCGGTTTTTTTGCCCACGACTAGTTTATGGGAGGTTCACATGGACTGGGCTGTATCCTCATGGGTCAAGAATACTAGCAATAAACACCGGGCCTCAGGCCCATATTCCGAGTTGGGCCCGTATAAAATTACTCATTTTCAAAAGAAGTAAAAGCTAATTTTTATCTTTTTTTTTTTTATTAAGAACATAAAAGAGCATTTTCGTCTTTCCAAAAAATAAAAAAATTACGAAGAAAACTTAGGGACTATTCTCTTTACTATTTTCAATCCGTTTTTTGTTTTTTATTTTCCAAAATAGTGAAAACGCGTTCTCTTTTCCATTTTCGAAAATGCATTTTTGAAAACAAGTTAAAAATTTACAAAGAAAATCCAAAAGGACAAATTTGTAGTTTTGAGTGTTTTCAGTTATAATCAAGTCAAAAATTTTCAAAACTCGTTTTTGGTGTTTTCAAATTAATTTTTTAAAATGCCAAAAAGCACGTTTTCAACGATCTCAAAATGGACACTCAAAACACAAAACTCAAAATGAATTCAAAACTCAAAACACAAAATTGAAATACAAAGAGAACAACCCCTTACTTTTCTAGAAATTGCAATAAAGTTTATAGAAATGATCTCCTACCCTTGGTAGGTAGGAGTTATCTTTTCCATCGGATTGTCAAAAATTATAAAAATGACTGCTGATATGGTAGCCGAACTTTTCATTTCATTAAACCAGTAAGATTGTCATAACATGTATAGCAGCATCTCATGCAGGAATTAGCACTTCCAAAAAAAAAACTATCGACTTACACCTAATTTTTCCCCAGAAACTTCCAAGTTTAGGCTTCAACTTCGTAAGATAGGTAAATACTCTCTCAATGACTTTAATGGGGTGAAATTTGCTTGAATCAGAAGTAATTGATCTTGGTCCACGCACGTTGAGCCATGCTCATTCACACTAATTGTTGATGACCTAACCCCAGAAAATCCATGTATTCCAAATCCTTTAAATTTAAGTGGTCAAACCCAAAATGCATTTCCACTTAATTACGCCTTCACAAGTTTCCCAACAAAGGCATTTTTTTTTTAGTTCTAAACATTTATATATATTTCATTATAGGATTTGTTTCTTAATCAGCCAGCCAGATATCCATCCAAGATTTTAATGAAAGCCATGGAAATCAAGTTATATTACATTTTGGCTTTGGTCGTTTTGGTGATTAATTTGAGCAGTTATGGAATTTGTCAAACTGAAGAGGATTTAGGAAAGGTGGCTTCGTTTATTTTTGGAGATTCCTTAGTAGATGCGGGAAATAACAACTATTTACCAACGTTGTCGAAGGCTAATATCCCCCCAAACGGTATTGATTTTAAAGCTTCGGGAGGAAATCCTACAGGCCGGTTTACAAATGGAAGAACAATTGGAGACATAGTTGGTAAGATTTTGCTCGTGATATCACGTTATTAGTTTCTTCTATATTTTCAACGAATCGGAGTGATAAAAGGTTTTGATTTGTCTCGCAGGAGAGGGATTGGGACAACCTCACTACGCGATGCCATTTCTTGCCCCAAACACGACCGGAAGAACTATCTTATATGGGGTTAATTATGCATCAGGAGCTGGTGGAATCATGAATGCTACTGGAAGAATATTTGTAAGTACCTCCATTAACTATAAGTGGTTATCATATGTACTAATTGAAATTTAATTATATTTTTTTTGTGCTAAACATATGTGTTAAACAGGTGAATAGGCTATCATTGGAAATCCAGGTTGATTACTTCAATATCACTAGGAAACAAATTGATAAATTATTAGGTCCATCAAAAGCAAAAGAATACCTCGCAAGAAAATCAATTTTCTCCATCACTATAGGATCCAACGATTTTCTCAACAATTATCTTCTTCCAGTAATTTCCGCTGGTGCAAGAATTTCACAAAGTCCAGATACCTTTGTAGATGATATGCTCAATCATCTAAGGGGACAACTTACGGTATGTAAACACGAATAGATGCTGTTTTTGGTTAACTGTCAACGATCTTGAATGCTTTGTTTTGATTGCAGAGACTTTACCAATTAGATGCAAGAAAGTTTATAATTGGGAATGTTGGGCCCCTTGGATGCATTCCCTATCAGAAAACCATTAATCAATTGAGTGAAAATGAGTGTGTGGAATTACCAAATAAGTTGGCACTTCAGTACAATGCCAGATTAAAGGATCTTGTCCAAGAACTAAATGAAAACCTTCCAGGAGCCGCTTTTGTGCATGCCAATGTCTACGCACTTGTCATGGAACTCATTACAAATTATGCTAAATATGGTGAGAATTGAGAGCAAAACTATCTCAATTTGTTGTGAAAAAGAAATCGAGATCGAATTTTCTTCAATATGTTGTTGTTGAAATTTATGCAGGATTTACAACTGCGAGTAAAGCGTGCTGTGGAAATGGAGGACAGTATGCTGGGATAATTCCATGCGGGCCAACATCTAGTATGTGTTCGGACAGGAACAAGCATGTATTTTGGGATCCTTATCACCCAAGTGAGGCTGCTAACCTAATTGTTGCCAAACAATTGCTCGATGGGGGCACGAAATATGTAACTCCGATTAACCTCAGACAACTCCGAGATCTCTGATTCAATAATAAATAGTTTCTTGCATATGTATTTTGTTCTAAGTTAGTCCTTGAATTTTTCCTCTCTCTTTACTTCTTGTTTGTATTTTGTTAATCTATTCAAAGAAAATTGTTTGTCGAGCTTTTCATATATCAACTTAATGCTCAAATGGTGGTGATATAAGCCTATATTTAGATGAGCTTATTAGTCACTTATAATTTACGGTCATATTGTGTAATTTAGTCGGTTATGAATAAGTTTGAGATCACATTTGTAATTTTTTCTTTAAATTTTCTTTTGCTGCTTATATTAGAAAAGAAAAAAAATTGCTAATTTGGACTTCCAAAAAAGTTACCCAACCATATCAACAAAAATCAAGAATTCATGGATGAAGTTTCTTATTTATTTTACAAGTTAGAAAAAAATATATAAATATATTATTAGTTTAAAGTATTCTATTTTTCTAAATTATTTTTTTTTTGAAATTAAGAGTGTCTGAGAACCCTCATACTAGAACGAACCAGACTTAATCGATTGTTTGAATTTGGTTCTTGTTGAAATTTTTCTATTTTCGTCTTAGAATCAAGAACTAGATTGTTTATGTCCAGTTCTCGGTTGTGCACTTAAACATTCGATTAAGACATATATATGTCTATCGGACAACTTCTTTATCTGAATAAAATCTAGAAGCGTAATGAATAATGGGAGGATCAGATATTTAGAGGACCTATTTACTGTCTTAGAGTAGTTGGAGGACTAACCTGCCTCTTACGAGTAGATAAAGGATTAACCTTGACATTCTCAATAGTACGAGGTCTGAAATGCTTTTCTGAATAGCAAGAGAACCAACTTGTACATTACAAAACATGGAAGGACCAACTTGCATGATCAATATATTAGGAGCACCAACTTGCTCTGACCACATAGTAGGAGGACCAAGTTACCCGATCAAGATAGTTGGAGGAGTAGTTTGCATGATAAACATAGTTGGAGGAGCAAGCTGAGCGATCCAAATAGATAGAGGACTAACTTGTTGATCCAAATAGGAGTACCAAATTGCATGTTGTACATAGTTTGAGGAGTATATTACAAGCTCAAAGTAGTTGGAAGACTAAGTGGGATCCAAATAATAATAAGACCTATTAGCGAGAACTTGAAAAATGGAAGACCAACTTGTGTGATTCAAATAGTTATAGGACCACATTGCGCGATTTAGATATATCAAGAACAAGAATAATGAAAACTCGTTATGTCATACCTAAATTGTATCCAACGAAAAATATATATATATATAGAACTTCATACGATCTGTGTATTAATTTGATCGTTTTACAAAAATGTCTCAACCTATTATCAAAATCAATTACGCTAATTTGTAAAATTTACCATTCTTTTCATTAAACTTAAAAATGAATATATATCTTGATTCTGTCACTATTATCTCAATGCAGTGGTATCTAAAGGATTTGCCTTTTGAAATATCTTTATTTATTGTCATATTCAATTAATTAATTAATGGTTATTTATTTTAAAATATAATCTAATAAAAATTACATAACATAAAAATAAAATAAGATAAAAAGTTTCTTAAGTGTTCGAAAATTAAACGAAGGGACGTGTTTCCCGTCTCCGCACCGTTTATCATTCGAGACAGGCCATATGAGGTTGATTGAGGGTGTATATAATACTCAAAATTAGAAATAAAGAAAATTAGTGATCTTTTTAAAATGTTAAAATGTGTCTCTAATATTATTAGAACGGTAGTGGTAGATAGTATCTGATATGACCTCAAAATATACGTATTTGCACTTGCACGGATTAAGCTAAAATTTAGTGGGACGTTACAAAAAATTCGGTACACAAAATTGGAATAACGAGTTATGTTAGGTGTATAGAAATTTTTTTCACAAAATTTTTACAGATTAATAGACTAATTTTTGTTCATCGTAGTCAAAAAGCAAACAAAAAGAGCACCATATAGGTGGTGCCAATCTGTAAGGGCCTGTGTACAAGGGGAACTGCTCGTGGAAGAATGGAGTCAGAGAGAGAGCGAGAGAGAAGAATCATTTTCCTTCAGTGGACAAGAAGACAAAAAGAAAAGTGCATACTGAAACAGGGTGAATAGTGAAAGGGACAATTGATAGGGAGAGTGTGAATTCAGTCAACAAGATTTGGCATTTGCCGCAGCGATAGCGGCACCATGGCTGTTGCTGCTACATCGTACACTGCACTGCTAAAATGGACTCCGGCGTGCTACTTACAATCCATGCACCACCTGACTGTCTCTTTGTCGGTTATCTTACCCCTTTTTTTTCGGTAAAATATAAATTATATTGATAAAAAATCATATAGAAGTAGACCGAGCATATCTAGGCAAAACAAAGATCTAAAGATGCACAAACGACAAAGATCTATCCACCCCAACACTAGAGACTCAAAATGAATTAAAACATTAAAGATGCGTGTCTTTCGTGCTATGAATATTCCAAATAGATTTTGAAATAAATGCTGAACTCCAGCATTTTATGTCTCTAAATTCAAGTCCACCCTCATGTTTTGGCAAGCAAACATTACTCCAAACAACCAATTGCTTATCTTTATTTCATGGCTGGTCAAATTTTTTATGAAATTCTAAACCAAACCAATTATATCCAATGACCAATCTGTTCAATTTTAGCATGCTAGCCAGTTCGAATATTTAGATGTTGGCAAAACGAGCGAGATTTTCGACCAATTTAAATACGAGAATTTGGATTACTATATGATGAAAATGCCCAATGTTGTAATTTGACGATTTTGCATGGTAGCTTTTAAATCATTTGAAATTGTGAATAATTTTAAGAGGTAATTGCAGCAAAAGTCCTAAACAGTTGAAACACTAGTAGACTTTATCCAAATCTTTCATTTGTTATATCATTTACCCCTAACATTTCCAAACATTGCATGTGATGCCCTTTTAGATGGTTTCTATCCATTTTTTTGTCAGTTGACCACAGTGACCAATATGTTCAATTTTAGCATGCTAGCCACTTAGAATATTTAGATTTTGGCAAAACATAGAGCAAGATTTTCGACCAATTTAAATACAAGAAATTGGATTACTATATGATGAAAATGCCTAATGTTGTAATTTGGCGATTTTGCATGGTAGCTTTTAAATCATGTGAAATTGTGCGTAATTTTAAGAGGTAATTGCAGCAAAAGTCCCAACATTTGAAACACTAGTAGACTTTCTCCAAATCTTTCATTTGTTGTATCCTTTACCCCTAACATTTTCAAACATTGCATGTGAGGCCATTTTAGATGGTTTCCATCCATTTTTTCGTCAACTGACCACAAAAATTAAATTTCACAGTATTTTAATCAATTAGATGGGGCAAAATGGTAAATATCTATTTTAATCATTTTAGATGGTTTCCATCCATTTTTTCGTCAGCTGACAACAAAAATTAAATTTCACAGTATTTTAATCAATTAGAAGGGGCAAAATGGTAAATATCTATTAAAATAAATTAATAAAAGGATAATTGAATAAAAAAGAAAAAGAAAATATCTCTTCTTTACCCACCCTCCAACCCCACACCCAACCACAAAATCATCCCACTTGTCTCTCATAACCGGCGCTAACGAAAATCGGCTCTCTACCAGAGTTCCACTCGTCGAGACCATCATCACTTGTCATATACCAAACTAATACAAGGGCCGAACCTTCATATTTCAAAGATTGGCCTAAGAAGGACTAAAACATTGATACAGATGCGACTGCTACCACCAGCTCCGGTGGCGCGATTTCAACTTCAAATCCTGGCCTAAATTTCGCTTTCCTCATCAAAGTCCTCACGTTCAATCGTCTTCCCTCTCTCTTTTGCTGCCTTAAGTCTTTAGCTAAATTTGTATCTGAATGGAAATTTGGTGAGAAGTTTGTGCTTTATCAAACTTCAAATACTAGGTTTAGGCTTAGTGGGATTATTTGAATCTGTGTGTGGGTCGTGAACTGGGAATTCAATTGGTGTGTTTTCCATAGTTGTTAGGACCTGAACTGCATTTTTCCAAGTTGAATCAGTGGCTTGAAGCATGCGGGATGCATCAAATTGAAATAAGACAGACTCGAGGGGAGTCCTTTTGGTGGCTGTCAGCATAGATGTTAGCCGGAAAGGGGGTTGCGGCCAGCATAGATGTACCCGGAAAGGGTGTCGTCGATGGTTTGCGATGGAGGTGACGCCGACGTCGACCCCAATGGTTGAAGACAGTTGTGTGATTTTGATTTTTGGGGTAGGGTGGAGTGGGGTAGGGTAAAGACAAGAGACTTTTATATTTTTCTTTTTATATTTTTTTATTTAAGTTTATTAATTGTTTAATGTGGTAAATAAATAGTTATCATTTTGCCTTTTTTTAAATTGATTAAAATATGGTCAAACTTAATTTTGGTAGTCAACTGACAAAAAAATGGATAAAAACTATCAAAAAGCATCTCACATGCAATTGTTGAAAATGTTAAAAGGGACTGGTAGAACAAATGAAATGTTTGGAGAAAGTGTACTAATATTTTATTATCTAAATTGATGATTTTTGTCACTTGAAAATTCAGATTCATAGGTTACGATCAATAACCTCACAAGACCACGCTAATTATTGAAAAGTTTGAGTGCTTTATTTTTTTTAAAAAGATTTTCAACCAAAGTATGTTTTTTCATGATATTGATTAAAATCTTGATTTTAATTTAAATCAAAGTCAACAATTAATTTTAACTACACATTTTATCAACAACTTTTCAACCACACATTTCATCAACTTTTATCAAAATTTACTAAAAATCTGATTTTAGTCCCTATCAAACAGGAGTTAATTATTTTTACTGGAAAAAATATAAATTTACCATTTTGGCCATTTTTTAAATTTGTCAAATTAAAGTTCAGGTTTGACTTTTGGTCAACTAACAAATCTTTGGCCGAAAACCGTCCGATCTTTATACCGCACATTTTTAAAGGTTCGTGGGGGCATTTATTATGATATTAATATTTGGACATTATCTACATCGTTTAAAAGATTTGAAACTTCCGCTTCAAATTTTTTTATTTATACATGTGTTGAATCCTCTTTTAATTTTTCATAATAGTTTGTTTTTTCCCTAGAAGAAGATACTATAAGAGAAAATATAATCTAAATAAACAACAAAAGAATTAATCTTATAAAAAAGATAAAAGCCAATGTAAACGTTGAAATCATTGTTCCATCATTTAGTATTTGTTTTTTTAAGTAAAATTTGTATTTTATATCTCTTTTTTGAAAGATTTTCAATAAATCATTTCACATAATTTAAACATCCTAATCAATTTTGGATAAATATGTTCTCCTGGAGATATGTAATATGGATCTGCAGATTTGAGTTCATAAACAATTTTTGTAAATTGTTTATATTCTTCTTCACCAATGGCCACTATACTTTATATTTAGTATCACATTAATTACCTAATTTGATTTTGTTTCATCATGACTACCCAACTTCAAATAACGTTTTAATCAAGCCACCCGATAAATTTATTTAACAAAAAATCCTACGTGGACTAATGAATTGCTAATGTGTCTCTTTTGACTATTTTTAAAAGGGGTAAAACGATAATGTTGACCTCTGAAAATGAGCCAAGAGACGCCGAGCCCACTCACGCCAAGTCAAGTACGATTTCGACGCATTCCTACTAGAATGATGACGGTAGCATGAAGAAGATGGACGGGGGTGGTGGGGGGATTACTTTGCGGCAAGAGAAAGATGTTTGAGCTCCGACGGACAAAACAAAAGCGATCGCGCTAACAATGATCGCCCGGCCGAAATTAAACTAAACTAACTATGTAATTGCAAACGTGAATATGTGGAAGGATAGATATGGTGTATATTCAATTTGCTAGGTCATGTATAGAACTTTATAACTCATAAACATGCCAAAGAGGTGGAAAGTAAACCCAAGTGTTTGTATGTTTTGAGTGCAAGTTCTTACCCTTTTTCAATTAACAATCCAACCTCTCTCTAAATTACAAAGAGAACCTAATTATACTATCTTGACCAACGTGGTGATCGTTGGATCAGATTCACGTGGCATTATCTACCTAATGGGGATGTCATATCACTGTCAATTCATACAATCAATATTTTGATAAGGGGTTAACCGCTCTATACAATAGGCTGACACACTGACAAACTTTTATTACAAGTGTTATATAAATCAATTCAGAGAGATTTTCGAATCTTCTAAATGGAACGGCATCAACTTATGAAGTAGTTCTCTAGGTGGAGAGCCTTAGCCCATTTCCTTGCTTCCTTAGGTAGCTTCGTCTTTAAGGCCTGCAATTTAAGGACTTCGGCAGTCCTCGGGCAGCTTCGTCGAGGAAGTGCCTCAGCCTGAACTTCTTAGGCAGCTTCGTCTCTGAGGAAGTGCCTCAGCTTGAATTTTGTCCTGCAGTGCGATGACTTCGGCTTGCTGTGTGAGGACTTCGGCATGTTTGCCTTTTTTGTGCTTTTACCTCTTTGGTCTTTATTTGACTTTCTTGTTGGCCATCTGCCTACGTGAGATGCTACGTGGTATCATCTCTCTGAGTCTCGAAGGCGAGGAGTAACAGATAACTTTGCATTATGTATAAAATAAATTATAAAAACTAAAAACAATTCTTCCTTGTTGCACCCTACCCTACCCTACCCTACCCTACCCCACTCCTACCTCCAATCCAAATCAAAACTAGCAAATCACCACCTAGCCATCTTCGACCGCCGCCCTCCCACAATAAGTCATTAGTCCATGCAGACTTTTTGTTAAATAAAGTTAGCAGGTATTTGATTGAAACATTATATGAAGTTGAGTAACTATGATAAAATAAAACTAAATTTGGTGGTCAATGAAATACTAAGTAAAAAGTATAATGGTCATTCGTGGATTTAACCCTTTATACATACATATTTTTACCAAGGATTAGTAAGAGTTGAACGTACATTGTACGTTATGTTGAATACTTTATAAGTGCTGTAAAAGTAATATTTGATATCAATTTGTTGGAAAGATTTGACTAGTCTCAAAGAAACTAACGCAAATAAAATTTAAGATAGAAATTTAAGAGAAGAAAATTGTACTTTCAAAACCCAACTTCTATAATTCAAATTTTTTGTGATGACAAAATACTACAAATGAGCAACATTTTTATACTGCATTTGGTATATAAGAATTAATTGCTAATACGTAAATTGAAACACCAATTAAAATTCATAGATACATGAATAGAAATAAATTGTTTATAATAACTCTAAATTCATGTTGATCAAAATTTATCAAGTCGAGATTCATTGAATCTAGATAAATATGAATATCGATTAATTGAGAATTAATAACGCAAAATTCATATATGATAAGGATTTTGTGAGTATCTATTACATATTGAAAAACGAATAGTGATTTATTATTAAAATAATTAAATTGTGGTAGTGTTAAAATGTTCGAAAAATAATTCTTACTTGACGTGATAATTAATATATTATAGATTGGACAACGTTTGAGTTTCAAGATCAAGGGTGGCGATGGTAGAGAACACGGAAGTTACTGGTGGGGTAGAAGTGGGGGAGACTGGAGCGTAAAATCCGGCAAGGAATTAGAATACGGTGGAGGATAAGAA
The DNA here is from genome assembly GCA_903798385.1 of Fraxinus cuspidata. Classification (NCBI taxonomy): domain Eukaryota; kingdom Viridiplantae; phylum Streptophyta; class Magnoliopsida; order Lamiales; family Oleaceae; genus Fraxinus; species Fraxinus cuspidata. The sequence continues at coordinate 23,407 of CAIGRP010133046.1, forward strand.
TGAGACGGTGAGGAATGAAAACGACGGGTCCCGGGATCAGTGGGAAGCAATCCAATAATTGCACTCCCACGCTATTCCGACATTCATGATAATGTCTGTCCTAATTCGCATCACTCAATTCTTTTTCCTGTTCTTACACGGACTCTGTGTGTTTTTTGTATCTATTTGTGTTTCTTCCAACCTTCAGTTTTGGTTTTGCTTCAAATTTCCTTTTTGACTGAGACATAGCATAGTAATTGTTGGTTTAACAAACTATTAGTGTTAGAGTGAAGTGATCTCACAACCACCAAAAACAAAAAAATTATTTCCATCCATTATTCCTACATATTTATCCACTAAAAAACAAATAATAATAAATCATTTTTACATTTTTTTACCTTATGTAATAAAATCAAATAAAATCTATCACTTTAAATTCATCTACTAATATTTATCCTCCTTAAATATTTTTGAACTTCTTATATTCTTTAACTAAAACTTTAATATTCATAACAATTATGTTACATATACATCTTTGTTTACATCATTTTTTGCATTGTGCTATGTGACGATACATGATTGAACAGTTTTTTTAAAAACACACACATGCACACTTTCTCGACAACATTTTTTAAAATACAATAGAATGAACACAAAGATGTAAACAATGGAATGTACAGTTAGCATAATTATGCTCATAAAGCATCTCATTCAACTAAAGTAAAAAACAAATCATGAAAGAGACATCATTAATGCAAATACAATGAGATAAATATATAAAAGTGGAATAGATATTGTAATGTCTAATCAATGTATTTTCAATACAATTTTTTTTTCACTTGAAATTAATATCCTAATTAATTGATGGATCAAGAATTAGTAACCATAACACAATTCATCAATATTCATGATAATACTATTGAAATTTTGCTTTACTTCCCACAATCAAGATCAACGTAATCCAACATCGTATTAATTAGACAAAAAATTTCCTCAAGAAACTCATCACCTTTTCATTACTGATCTCTTGTATCATTCCATGTTTATGAGACTAAAGCTTCACATTTTTCTCCTTTGCAGTCCCTGTAATTTCCATTTTCTTCATCATTTTTCTTTCTAGTTATCAAACGTCTTTGTTTATAGAGGTTGTGCAAGAATGATAGATAAATGTCTTCTAAATTCAAAATCGACATTGGCCTTTATCTTGTATTAAATTTATTTCTGACAATATATATTTGAGTACGTAAAATATTCAACTGCGATCTAATTTTCAACGGGGCATAAGAAATGCAGTTCTCCACAATATCGGAAACTTTGTTTTGGTACATTATGAATGATTTTTTCCTTAGTTTCATCATCTTTAGCAAACAAGAAATGAAACTCCATTAAAGAAATAACGTATAAGAAAATAATTGCTTCATTTTGAATAGATTTTGCTTGTGTTTTCATCCAAATCCACAAGTCCATTAAAAAATATATATTATAGAGCATCCCGCTATAGAGCAAATTTTAAAATCGCCAGAGCATCTCCAAGAGACACTCTAAATATAAAATACTCTCTAATTTATAGATTCAATACCTTTTTAAAAAAAAGGCGGACATCACTCTCTAAATTTAAAGAGCTAAATTCACTCTTTATATTTAATTAACAATAATTGCATTTAATAAGTTATAAATTTCAATACTCTATAATTTAAATTAATCAAATCATATTTGAATTGCTTGGCCATTAACGTATATATGATACTCTTTATGAATAGAGAGTCTATAAAAAATGTTCTAATATAGATATATTTAGGGCGAGATAGATGTTAAAGTGGCATGAATATATATAATGTTTAAATAAATGAATTTAATAAGGATAATGTTAGAGTGTAATGCGGATGAATATAATGTTTTTCAAAAAAAATAAAAAAATAGAAAGAATGAAAAAGATATATAAAAATGATGAATGAAAAATAACAGCTATCAAAAAAATATATGAAATAGATAGAGAATAATAAAACTTTTTTTTGTTCAAAATTTCTCGCAATCCAACAATCTGAAAATAAATCCCTTTTACATAATGAGAGATTATATTTATTCTTCTGAAATCTTGCAAATCAATCATTCCTAAATTGGAATCAATTACAAGAAATTAAAAACCACCATAATTGACTATCATAACGAAAATTAATTTGAATCTAATAAAAGTTAACACAATATATGAAGCCCAACCATACTGGTCACAATACTTTTAAATTTGATTTTTTTATTCACTGCAGTTACGGATACTAAGTGGGATAAATGAACTCAAGCTCGTACTTGCTCGTTTAAAAATCCAAGCTCACAAGCAACTCGCAACTCATATTTTTTAAATAGAACGTTGCATTCACTCAATTTTCTCTGTTCAACTCGTTTGTGGGGCGAGTCAAGCCATTAAAATGTGCTAAATTTAAGACATTATTGTTACCAAAGATCTAAGATAGAAGTTGTGCCATGTTTCCAAGAACAGGGCAAATAAATCTTTCATTATTAAATTTTGTCTCGACAATGAAAAGAATTGAGATTTTTCTACCAATTAAAGATTTTTGGAATTATTTACATTGACTGAATGTTCTTTAATCCTTCTTGAGAATTAAGAAAATTTTGTCAAGATTCTCTTCTTCTCCTTTACTTATGTGTCCCACTCTTTCACTAATTGAGGTGGAAAAAATTAATTATGTGCGGCCCACTAAAATTTTAGTACCATAATTCGGTCCCTTATTCATCATAACCTCAGTTATCGCCACACATGTGATTTATATATTTTCCTTTAATTTTTCTCTCTCCCGCACAGAAGTAGCTTGTTTGTAAAGCGATTTAGCGATTGTTCGAAAAATCTTAAGAAGTTGAGGTCAAAGTCAAATCATGAACTAATATGGTATTTCGCTTTCGTGATCATTGAAATGGAATGATATTTTTATTGATATTCGTTATCATTATGTTGTAATATAACAACATTAAATGATATGTTTAATGAAATTTTCGTAGGGCGGAGCCAAGGAGGCTACCGTGGTGGTCTTAAACCTCAAGTTCTTAGATGTTTTGTTTTTTGTTGACGTAGGAATCCGCAGTCGCTACTCGTGAATGCGCACTGGGTAAAACTCGCTCCATGTGCAATAGTCCGCAAAAAATACAGGAGAGATAAATCACTGTATTATTGTACTAAAAACGTTAGCATTACTCAGTGGAAATTGAAACAATGAGTATATATGAGTATTTATTCTGGGGGTCCCTTAAATTTTGAAAGGCAAGTGAAATCCACAACACATTAGCACAAGCTAGTAGGCAGTAGCTAATGTAGAGCAGAATGTTAATGCATTATAGCTCCCAACAAGAGCCCCCGTTTAGGAACAAAGCCTGCTTTCGAGCCGACTGAAAATATTCATACCTCTTAACAGAAATCTCTGCAAAAGCTGTTCATAAGTCTCAGAACTCAGGCACACTGTTTCCATAAACCCTACACAGGAATTCACTTTCTCTCTCTAACCCTCCAAAATAAAACCCCTTCTTCACCTTCCCATAATTCCCCGAAATCCTCCATTTTTCGTTCACTTTACTGTTAACTAGCCACTTCAACTGCTCTGTAGTCTATACTCTATAGAGTAAGAGAAAAGCTAAGTAGACAAATGCCATCGGATCATATGAGTGAAAAGAAGGCTACAAAGTCAAGCCAAGTGGGTGCGCCACCGCCGGAGCCAGAGCACCTCCCTTGCCCACGCTGTGACTCCACCAACACTAAGTTTTGTTACTACAACAACTACAACTTCTCGCAGCCCCGTCACTTCTGCAAGTCCTGCCGCCGCTACTGGACCCACGGTGGCACCCTCCGTGACATTCCAGTTGGCGGTGGCAGCCGGAAGAATGCTAAACGTTCACGCGCCACCATAGTCACCACTAACAACACTGCTTCCACAGGCTCAGATTCCTTTTCCTCTGTTTATCATGACTTCCACCACTTGCCCACCCCCAATTCTCAGCTTCTGATCCCCTTCGCCGCCGATCACTGCGGTGCCGTGCCGTTTGTTACTGATGCTAAGCCCATGTGTGGAAGTTTCACTTCATTGTTTAATACTCAGGGCACTGGGATTCGGGCATTAGGTGGCTTTGGGCATGGAATTGGGTCTGGGCTCGAGGATGTAGGAGTTGGGCTTGGAAGAGCATTCTGGCCCTTTCCTGGGGCTGTAGAAGGTGGGCTCACTAGTGGCAGTGTTGGAATGGTCAGTAACACGTGGCAGCTTGAGAGTGGAGAGAATGGGTTTGTTAGTGGTGGGGATTGTTTTAACTTTCCAGATCTAGCTATTTCCACACCTGGGAATGGCATGAAATGATAGGAAAAAATAAAAATAAAATCACGTCGAGATTCTGTATTATGAATAGCATTTCCTTAATTTATGACAATGCAGTTGAGATTTTATCAAATGGACGGGATTTTCAAACCTACTTAATGTAGTTGATCATCGAAAGTACCGTTCAGAGGCAGAATAGTTAGTACACAATATTTATAATTTTGTGTAACAATAAAAAAAAAAATATGACAAACAATGACGTACACGGTACTAGATAGGATATCCCAAGAGATAAGAAGTAATATGTTTCGTGAAAATCGATGAAGCCCAATTTTGTGTTGTCTTAGTGATAGAGTTAATCCATCGTCAATATTAATGTTGAATTATACTAAGAAACACTAATTGTGCTTCATATCAGCTATACAATATTTCTTTGAGTAGGAGCTGGCCAAACCAAAATCACACATTAGGAAGTGTCCAATTCCAAAATGACTGTGAAAATTGATAGCCACCCTCGATTATGACTCCCACACTATATTTAAGTCATTTAATTGAAGCTGGGAAATATGTAAATCGACAGATCGAGAACAGAGAAGCAAGAGCAAGAGAATGGAGAAGAGTGAAAAACAGAAGCATTTTGTGCTGGTTCATGGAGCATGCCACGGTGCATGGTGTTGGTACAAATTGGTGACTCTTCTTAGGTCTAAAGGCCACCGAGTCACAGTCCTTGACATGGCAGCTGCTGGTGTTCATCCTAAGCGTTTGGAGGAGCTCACCTCCTTCACCGACTACTGCAACCCATTGTTGGAATTTATGGCGGCTTTGACACCGGACGAGAGGGTGATTCTGGTTGGTCATAGCCTTGGTGGAATTTGCATATCTCTTGCCATGGAAAGGTTCCCTCGAAAAATTGAAGTTTCTGTTTTCGTTACAGCATTAATGCCCGGTCCTGAGCTTGACATTCTTGCCACTAATCAAGAGGTGAGGACGTGCAAAAATCATTGAACACGTGAGAAGTGCTTATAAATAGTTTAATTTATAAATCAGATAGAAATAAGTGGTTGATAAGTCGATAGTACTTATCAGTCTCATTAAATGTGTAAATTGAAAGTAATTTGGTCGATTATAAATAATTTATAAACATTAGCTGAATCTGATCGTAATAACTGGCTTATGTACAGTACCAAAAACAATTGGATTCTTACATGGACAGCCAATTAACATTCGGAAATGGAGTGGACAAACTTCCTACCTCCCTCATCTTTGGCCCCAAGTTTTTATCTAGCGAGTTATATCAGCTGTCACCTCCCGAGGTCAGCATGCCAACATGTACATGCAAATTTGGCATCAAATTTACCTCCAAAATTGCGTCACTTTTGTCCTAATTTTTTGAATTTGAGTTAACAGGATTTGGCTCTTGCAACCTTGTTGGTGAGACCAGTAGGTTTCCACCAAGGACCAGAATTTCTGAAAGAAATGGCTCTTTCAAAAGAAAACTATGGTTTGGTTCGACGGGTTTATTTGATCTGTGAAAATGATAATGTTTTAAAGCAAGGATTCCAGAGGTGGATGATTGAAAATAATCCAAGTGATGAGGTGAAAATGATTTCTGGTGCAGATCACATGGCTATGTTCTCTAAACCTCAAGAATTGTGCTTCTGCCTGCAAGAGATAGCAGAAAATTGAATAATGCTATTCCAATTTCTTACCCTTTTTGGTTGTCATGGCCCATATAATTAATTTCCTGGAGGGGGGCTTATGTCTGAAGGAAAACTGAAATAACATTAGACTATGTATAAATAAGATCTTGATCCCTGATTGAGCTCACATTATTCTTATTGTCTGATTGTCATGTTGTTTTCGTCGACAAAATTGTTGATTTAGTAATTAATATCAATTTTATCGTGCATCTTGTTCTTGTTCTTTTTTTATTTGACAATAATGCAACTGGTACAAATATGCCCGTATTTGGTTTAGTTAAAAATAATTTTTTTAGTAAATTTTGAAAAAAAATTGTAGGTCTCACAAGAAAAATGTGCTTGAGAAAAAATGAGTTCTAAAAAATTATGGTCAAAGAAGGGGTGACGTTTTCACTTCAAAATAAGCATTCGCATTCAGTTAACTCGAAAAGCGAGCCTTCCTGCTAATATCAAGATTGAGATGTGAAGTTAAAACAATGACAACAATGTAGCAATATTACTATCATAAGAAGACACAAAAAAGATTTAAAAAAATATATTTCACCGTGTTGTTTCAATCATCTACCGTCGGAATTCCAGGGATATTACTTCTTCTTCAGTTGCTAGCTACCATAGAAACTTGAGGGGCGCATCCGAATTTCTCATCCGTAAAATTATTTTCTTTGAGAAATCTGTTTATAATATGATGAGTGATATCTTTTATAATGTAGATATCAGTATAAATAATTAAAATAGGAAACCAAGAGTTAAAAGAAAGATTGGCCTTTTGGAGAGTTGTGTCATCCTAAAGTGATGTGGTCTCCTCTTTGTACGGGTATTAGGCACTATATAACTACAATATATAACTCTTAAATCTCGAAAGGTCAATTATCCTTCTATGCGCACGACTATAACAGATAAATTTAATAAGCTTTCTTCTTGTTGCTCAAAACACTAATAACATAAATGTTTTATCTTATTGGGTTATTGCATTGTTCTAATAAGACATCATTTGTTTTAATACTCTACAAATAGTTGTTCTCTTTCTTTCTTTTTTCTTTCATTCGATAATTTTGTATCACTGGATTTTTATCAAATCAAAGCTTTTAACGAAATAAATATTGTGTGATTAGTCATTAAAGGGGTAATGTTGTAAATTAAATAGTGAATTACTATTATGTATCACCATAACCCTATTTGTTATAAGTATTATACCCACAACAACTCCTAGCTCTTATCGATAAATATATGACTTTAGCTCTCAATTAGTTATATACAAGTTTGTTTACTTTCCTTATTCTTTTCTCTTTAATTTAAGACATTTACCTAATTTTTGTAATTGATCTCTTCTTATATGTCCCATTAACAAGTAAAATTTCCAATATTTAAGGGAGCAAAAAAAAACTAATTTATATAATCTCTGAATTTTTTTATTGGAATCTTACTTCAAATTTTGAGTTGGGCTTTTTTTAAAACATTATCCATAGGTCTACTGGCTCCTGTGAGGTTAATTACAAATTGTATTCCATTTTGCAAATTGCCCCAACCCGATGCGACGTTTGCAAAAACACAAATAGTAAACCAAACCTATCTCTGATTCTAAGTTCTATCCCGCAACCCCAACACATGCCACTGCTTAACACTTGTGACCTCCCGTGGACGTCGTTTCTCTGTCACTGTCTGTCGCCACTGGTTGTGAGCCTCTCTTCTTCTTCTTCCTCTTCTTCATTTTTTTTTATTTCATTTTTATGCCATTTTAATTTAGAACTTGAAGTCTTAAAATGATATTTTATATGTATTGATCATTTGCTTAGAGATTTATCATGTGAATTGTTTATTATTTATGAAAATTGAGGAATTTGTGAATATGTGATAAATGATAAATTGGGAAATTTGTGATATGTGATAAATGATAAATTGGTGCTGGAAAATTAATAAACTACCTCGCTATTGTGACCATAGACTTGATCAACAACAACCTTAGCTCACCAAGAATCCTGGATCCGCCATTGTGTACATCCAATGGCTATGATCTTCTATTGGCATAACCTAGACTAAGATTTCGTGCATTGGTCGAGTTATTGTAACAAGAAAAGTGCTTAAAGCCAAAAAAAAAAAAAAAGACTTTTACACGGAGTTTAGATAACTAATTTGTGTGCCATATGTCACATTGTCCAATGTATAACAATGTACTCTAACTTTCTTGGCAATGGACAGGGATATCTCACTGTCAGATCGACGATCATCTAGACTCTAGATGTATAAATTTATTATTATACAGAATAATATCCGCAAGTATTGTTTATGCATTTATTGTTGATTAATGACGATATATTGTCCTATCATGTCCTTAAAAATATCTTTCTAAAATTGTAGGGAGTGCCTTGCCTATTGATATTTTTCTGCTATTTAGTATTTGATAACATGACCATGTGACCAGCTCCCTGAATGGATTTAACATCATTCGAAGGGCTCCTCTCAATCATGTACCTCTAGAAATCTTCCTCTACTACCTTGTCATCTTCACATTTTATATAAACCCGTCTAGTTGCACCATACTTTTCTTCAGTTAGCAAAGATTTCTTGCTCAGGTTGTCAATGAAAATTTTATTTGGTCTAATCAACATCTTGGCCAATTCCATATCCTGCGTGCAACGCATAATGATTAAGCCACAATCTCTTCTTACTAATAAAAATGACAAATCGAAATCATTGCAAATCAAACCAAGAGATCAGTGTTTCACCTCCAATGTGACAAAAAAGAAGAATACAAAGTTTTTTTTCTGGTACCTCAGCTGTGATATATAAAATGTGTATAAAGCATTGCTAATCATAATTAAACTGAACTGGAATGGCTTTAGAGACAGTCACCTCTAATTGGCAGCCTTTCTAAACTTTGGCTGTCATGTAATCTGGACCAAATAAAGCTGAAATCGGCAGATTTTCCCTTCTTGGATCCAATGTAATCTTGGAATCCATCAGAGATGTTATAGAGCACCTCTTGAAGTACTGTAGTAATATTCAATTTGATCAGTTCAAAATATATTGTATGCAATGAACACAATGAGAAATAGGAATACCACCATAACTGTGTCCAATCAATACCACCCTTTCATCATCAGGCAGAGAGGCCATGAAATCCATCAATGGCTGCACATAATCAGAAACAGAAGAAATCTCATTATGCCTCATAGGGTGAATCCCGCAGGATCCAAGATCCACTGTACTCACTTTATAGTCACCTTCCAACTTCAACGTCTTAACAAGTTTGTACCAGCACCAGTATCCATGACAGAATCCGTGAATTAGAATGAAATGCTTCTTTTCTGATATTTTCACCATTTTCAATATAGATTGCATATGGGTTCTAAAATCTAATAAGTTGATGTAAATATAATTGAAGTTGATGAGAGTGTATTTGGCAGAAAATACAGATTCAATTGCAGGGTGCAAATCTTATCATAGAGAAGGCTGAAAGCTTGAAATAGAGGAGGGTGAATGCAGTATTAATAGAGGTGGGTGACCCTGGAAGTCTACTTGCACATAATAATAATAATAATAATAATAATAATAATAATAAAACCAGCTTAAATATGGGGGACCAAGTTAAAGAGAAAAAAGACATAAGGTGAGAAGCACACATGAATCATATTTAAAAAAAAAAAAAATTGTGTAATTTTATTTTTTTACATATTAGCCCGGTCTGGAATCCGGTACTGGATCTGCACCTGGATTTATACGTGGACATGATTTTGATTGAGAATACGTAAATAAGATATAAATGGAAGATAAATTAAGAAAATTCCTTCTTTGATAACGTTTACAATATTTGTGACAATCTATCCATTGTTAACTGAGAGATTCGAGGAATGAGTATAAAAAAATAATAAAATTTCTTCTACGTGTATAGATATATGCGTTAATTATTTTAATTAAAGACATATTAGAATTAATTAAGGGGTTAATCTTTCGTGTGTATGTGTGTGTGTAAAATTTTAATCAAAGACATGTTAAAGTTAATTAAGGGGTAATTATTGGAAAATGGTTAATTTTCCATATACATGTATAGATATTTATGTTAATTATTTTACTTAAAAACAAGTTAAATTTAATTAGGAAAAGATTATGGAAATTAGCATAATTTCTATTTCTAATTAAAAACAAATTTAAGGAAATTGGCGTGAATCAAAAATAATTATTTTTCTGTATGTATAATTACGTGTGTCTATGTATA
>CAIGRP010133050.1:0-10168 GCA_903798385.1 Fraxinus cuspidata
ACTAAAAAGGAATTTCCTTAGCATACGAAGTTCCATCACTAGGATTCAATGAATCACATCTAACTTAACCATTGAAGTGTAAGAGGTAGGCACCACAACACTGTCAATCCATATTGTTTATGGTAGATTTTGAGCTTATGAATATTTTGTTATTGCAATTCTGTTCAGAAGTATATTTCAAGCGTATGCAAATGTAAATATCAACTGTGAACATTATCTCTACTTTCTTACTGATTTGACCAATTTGATAACTATTAAAATATTGGTGTAAAAAATTAAAATAAAGCGAACAAAATTGTGTGAACTTCATGTTGAATTTGATTATATCTTCTACATGCATGCAAGTTAGTTTAAGGCAATTTGATATTTTTATTAATTGTGAGTTATTACAGAATTTTGTTCCCCAATTACATAGCAGAATCAAGATTGCCCAATTCCAACCTGTTGATGTGATAAGTGACCTTCCTGATAATGTCATAGAGATCATTCTAATGTGTTTGACAATACGTGATGCAGCAAAGAATCAGAGGAAATCCAAGAATTGGCTAGAATGAAGTTTGTAGGGATCCTTTACCGGATTCTTTTACTTCACCAAGGATCCATAACTAAGTCGAGCAACATTATTCCAAAACTCAGAGGAGGTTCTGAAATTGACCACTTGATATATATCTTATGGAAGGAAGGTGTTGAAGAATTCACTTTGAAAATGAGCAAGAATGAAGTGTAAAAATTGCCTTCTTCACTATTTATGTGTTCACTAATGAAACATTTGAAACTTTCTTCTTGTTCGATCAGTCCTCCACCAAGCTTCAGAGGTTTGAATAGGCTGATTACACTGGAATTGCTTGATGTCATCATTGATGCTGAAGTATTGGGAACTTTGATATCTAGCTCACCAGAACTGGAGCAACTGGCGTTGCACGTCCCAGCTGGATTTCACCACTTAACAATTGATGCTCCTAAGCTAAAACTCGTTAAATTGAAATGTTTCTGTGCATATGTTTATTTTAAGAAATCCCCACTTCTTGCAATAGTTTCAGTTGCTTCCTTAACTACGATATGTTACAATTCTATCATTCATAGGAAATATAACTTTACTGAGTTTTTGATTCCCTGCCCGCACTTCAGCAACTGTGCATAGACTATCAGATGATGAAGGTATGGTTGATTATAATATAATTTCCTAGAAATCATCAAGTTAACTATATTTGATCATGCTTTCACCATCCACTTTCAGGATTTTGGCTGCAGGTCAAGTCCAAACAAGGCTTCCAGCTACTTTAGTCCACCTTAAAATTCTGCGTTTATTCTATATATGTTTAGACTCATCAGAGGATCTCTCTTATGTTCTTTGCTTGTTCAGAATTGAAAAATGCAAGTTCGACCCTAACAACACCTAGACGGGGGTGAATAGGTGTATAATGTGGAAATTAAAATTACTAACGAATTAAATATCAACAAGTCACTTTTTAATTCTTTTCTAGATGATTAAATATGCAAGTCATTTTAGTCATAAATTTGAATACCGCAGTTTATATGATTAATCAATAAACAAAATAAAAGCAGTAAATCAATACTAGGATGATCACGAATAAACCCAACTGGGAGAAACTCCTGATACTTTGCCTGTGAATCCATTAAAAACGATTTTAACAACTTACAGTCTATCAGACTAAACGACCCATACTATTTGATCTTCTAACTGCACTATTTACAGATATCTCTGGATCATGTATCCCCTTGTACCAATCCTTAGCTGCTGTTGCCAAAGCTCTCCGTGGAATCTGCTACCCTGCAGCACTCATAACCTTGTGGAATTGTCTATCTCCCGTGGATCAATGAAGAACACGTTGTTCTTTACAGACTGGAACTCCAGTCAACTTCCACCGATCTTCAGAACTCTGACAAGATGTAGAGGAAAGACAGTTTGGTATTTGGATTATAGGAACAGTGTTTTTCTCACCAAAATAATCAAAATAGACAAAGGTTGAAGGATAAGGTAGAATGAATCTCTCTCTGATGAAGCTCTCTCAATGTCCAACCTTGTGATTTCGTACAGAATGACTTTTGAAATTTATAGGTAGGGTAGAAAACATATGGGCCAGGAAAAAAACATTTAAAACACGAAATAAAAATTTCGCGTATAAAGTTGTCGCTCGAGCTAGTAGCTAGCGACAATCAAGTGACAGGTTGTCGCTCAAGCAAAGGAGGAGCGATGGTCCAGCGATGATGTTTCTGCTTTTGTAGCTCGAGCCAACCCTTGGCAACAGTCCAGGGAAAATCCACGCCGTTTTCTTCCTTGTTCCAAACTCGATACCCTAGACCAACTACCTAACTTTTAAACATATTGCACATTACTCCTTGAACTTTTACATACTATCAATTTAAGTCCTTTTGTCTACAGAATATGCCAGTTAGAAAATCAACTAAAACCTAACAAAGTCAAATACCTTGGTACGTAGAGAACGAATGTAAGAAAAGTAATAGATGTCTATTTCTGCTTGGAATTTCATGTCTTGTTCAATAAGTAAAAACATATTCAAGGAAACAAGATTTATTCATGTCTTTATAATGACTTGAAGTCTAGAATCTTTGTAAGTAAATAACTTTTTCAATCTCTTACTTACATTGATTGTTGCTGAAATCAAAGTAAGATAGAGTTATTTGATTTCAAGAAATACATGGAATAAAAAACCCTACATCAAATGTCCCTCCTAAGTTGGAAAATATATTTAATCAAAATAACATGCAGTAAATAAATCACCCATTAAAGGTTCATGGTACGTGCAGTAAATAAATGAATGGTGAATCAAAACCAACATGAATTCCAATTCTTTGTTGGGGACTATTTTAGTATGTTGTGGGAATGAAATTGGGACTTGTACAACACATTCAAAAACTTGTAGGTGAGAAATATTATGTTCATGACCAAATGCAAAATGTAAAAGTGAATATTGATAATAAACAGTTGGTCTTAAACGAACCAATGACGTAGCATATAATATGACATGACCTCAAACAGAATCTGAAAGTTTTGTTTTCATGAGTAATGGTTTAGAAATTAACAGTAGACATTTGATAAACGATTTCGCTAAACCATTTTGTGTATGAAATCTGCAACCGAATGTTCAATAATAATTCCATTGACATACAATACACAAATGCGCAAGACGCACAATATACTTAAAAAAAAATGCACGGGACCCACAAATGTGTGTATTCTGGTAAAATTCTTGGGCTTCTTTCTGTACATCCAGCCCTCTTGTTTTTTTTTTTTTTATATTCTTTCTGTATACGTTGCGTTGCACCCATGGAAATAAAGAAAACTTGATTTTATGCTTAATTATATTTTTTCAACAATTGTTCGACATTCGTGCAGGTTATATGTTAATTAGGATAATGAAAAATAGGATCATTAACCACTAAACCCTTGCATACGTATTCTGTGCTCTAATTCACGAATATATTTTCTCCATAAATCCACGTATGCATGTATGTCTTTTTTGCACTGCATGTTAGACGTGTTGAATAATTTGAATTAAAGAAGAAAATCTTTTGTACTATCTAATTACACATAACTCTTGTCTCTCTAACCACTTGACTTTGGAATGCCTATAAGTCTTATTTTTTATTTATTTTTCTTGTTTATTGTTGGATTAAATATCTTGTACGTATTATTTTCAATAAGTAATAGTTTACTAATTTAGTACTCGTAGTCGTAGATTTGAAATTTGCAAATATAATTGATATTCTAGGATAATATTACTCGCTCCTGAAAAACACCAATTATAACTTTCAATATTTCAGAGAAATATAACATATTGCTCTTAAGGAAACAATATTAAAATATAATGTGCTTTCGAAGTAGCACATGTTTTGAAAAATATATTATTTGAATTAGTATTTATCACTAAAAGAAAGCATATAACTCATGTCATGTTGACATTGATTAGTTTGATTATTTGATTGATTATTATATAATTTTGCAATGTTTAAGTATATTCTTTGAAATTAATTGTATTTTTTTTTTCATTGTGTAGTTACTCAGATGACAAATATCGCAAAATTTGAATTTTTCGCACTCGACTTATGAGGCAAAAATTATCTGTCACTGATTTTCGATGTCGAGATTTACCTTATCTCAAAGGGCATGGGTGAGACAATAAAAGAGGGAAACAAAAAATCTCTGGAAGATTATGCAAAAACACTTATCTTCCTTAGTCACCATCTTCATGATGGAATGAAAATCGAATATCTCACCATGAAGGATCCATATATTCTTTGAAAAAAATTGACTAAAAGATTTGACCATCAAAGGATCGTAATCATCCCCAAAGCCTGCTTTGAATTGATGCACATTCACTTGTAAGACTTTAAAATTGTTAGTATAATTTTGAGTTGTTCAAAATTAACCTTGTTTGAAAAAAAAAAACATATGAAGATATATTTGAGATATATTTTTTACTAATCTTGCCTTGAATGTGCTACTGCATCAACAATATCATTAGTATGGTTTCGAAAGTACTCAGAACGCATATCTTGTATGCTCGTAGCTGAAATAATGAGCTAGTGATGAAAATTCATGGATTACGTACTAATTTTTTACCAATGCATGAAACAAATAGTACTGCATTACCTGCAGCAAACACAATATCAAGATAAGGAGTGGAGTTGGATGTGTGATTGGAAGTAAATGTGGAAGAAACTATGGACGAAATTATCAACAAAATTGTCTGCAACAATTTTAGGCACAAAGCAAACGAAAGTAGTGTATCCAAAACGGAACATGATGAAAATTGATTTAGATGAGGAATAAAAGGGTTTTGGGCATGTACATATCATATAACAAAATATTTTGTAGATTTTCACCAAAAAATCAATCAAGAGAAAAGAAAAAGTGAAGACAAGGTTTGTTGATTATAATGGTCTAATTGATGTGACTCATTTAAACGTCTATTTTTTTTTTTTTTTGTTGATCTAAATGGTAATATTGAATATTTAATCAAAGGTGGAGTGATGAAAGATATAGATTAGTTACTTTCAAAGTTTTAGTATTTCCTTTTGTTTTAGAAGTTCAGTTTGATATATGTTTTTATTTTTCTTTAAATTTTGAAATTTTAATATGCATTGTTTATTCTTAATTGATTAAAATATTGAATTGCATCTACTTTTTGAAACTTTAATATGCATTGTTTATTACAAATTCAAGTTTTTGAAAATATTTGTTTTGTTATATTTATAGATTTATGATAAATTAGAAAGATATTTGTTTAGTTGATGTGCAACTACACATATTATTATTCAAGACAAAAATATTTTTTTGATTTAACATGAGCAGAAAATGCCATATGGCATCTCAAGAGACAAGGGAAGTTAACTATACACAAAATTATCAACACCAATACAACAATGCATTTAGCAATACATACAATGCAGGTTAGCGTAATCACCATAACTTCTCCTGGAGGAACACCCAAAATAATCAGCAGCAGCCTCCCCTAGTTTTCAACAGCAAGAGAAAAAGTCATCGCTGGAAGATATCTTGGGTAAATTTGTACAGAAAACCAACCAGTATATGGCAAAGATTGAAACAACTTTGCAAAAGTATTCAGCAGCCATAAAGGAGTTGAAAACTCAAATAAGGCAATTGGTTCGTACTATCTCAGAAAGACCACAAGGAGCCCTACCGAACAACACAAAAACTAATCTAAAAGAATAGGTGTAAGCAATTACAACAAGAAGTGGGGTACAACTGCTTGAAATTACAGTAAAAAGATTAGTAGCAGAGACAAATAGAGTGCCAACTTCAGATGAGGAGCAAGTGGATTGATCTGAAAAGTCAACTGAGAAAAATTAAAAAGATAATTCAGACACACCATAGGCTAAGGCGGCCGTTCCTATCAGAGAATATGTACCCCCTATTCCATTTCCTCAGCAACTGCATAAGCATAAACTGGATAAACAGGTCTCTAAGTTCATTGAAGTATTTAAAAAGCTATATATCAATATTCCATTCGTGGATGCTCTAGCACAAATGCCCAGCTACGCAAAATTTATTAAAAAAATTCTTACTAACAAGAGGAAGATGGAGGACTATGAGACTGTAATACTAACTGAGGAATGCAGTGTACGTCTACAGAATAAATTTTCAAAGATCCAGAGAGTTTTACAATACCTTGTACCATAGGAGATAGATATTTTGAACATGTNGCTAATTGAGGAGTGTAGTGCACGTCTACAGAATATATTACCTCCTAAGCTTAAGGATCCTGTGAGTTTTACTATACCTTATACCATAGGAGATAAATATTTTGAGCATGCTTTGTGTGATCTTGGCGCAAGTATAAATTTAATGCTATTAACTTTTTACAGGAAACTAGGAATTGAAGAGGCTAAAACAACGACTATATCATTGCAGCTAGCTGTCCGCTCCATAAAGTATCCAAGGGGATTAATGAAGATGTCTTGGTGAAGGTGAACAAGTTCATTACCCTGCAGATTTTATCGTATTAGATATAGAAGAAGACCGGGTTCCAATTATTTTAGGCAGAACTTTCTTGGCTACTGGAATAGCATTGATTGAAGTACACAAACTAACGTTGACACTACGGGTTAATAATGAGAACGTAAATTTCAACATCTATCAATCAAAGAAACCTCTAGAGAAGGCTAACTCTTGCGATATGATCGAATCAGTTGAAGTAGTTATAGGTAATAGAGAAAAATGGTTTATAACCATCTAGTGCAGCACATGGCTACCAGTTATTCAGCAAATGATACATCTTAAATTGGTCTATACTCAGGACCCAATGAAGTAGTTGACTTTCTATTGACTCATGAAGTCTATCTACCTGAAAAAATGGAAAGCTATGTGAAAAAGCCTTGGAAACCTCCAAACAATGTCAAACCAAAAGAATTTTTGAAAGCTATACCGGAGTTACAGTCGTCCAATTCTATTTGCCATGCTATAGTGAAGAAGAATACAAAGCCAAAGTTAATTTTGAAACATGAGATACGTGCCACCTGGAATCCAAGTAGACAATTTGGTTAAATCAAGCTAATGACAATAAAAGAAGCGCTTCTTAGGAGGCAACCCAATTTTTTTTATATTCTGTTTTTGCGTTTTAGGATAATTTAGTTTATTTTAAATTTATTTGAGACTTATCATCTATACCTCGTTTCTTCTTAGGTTTTCGATATGTTGGTTCATTAGTTATTAAAGCAAAGTACCACTTGTACTAGTTATTTGATTTTAATGTTTTATTTGATTTTTCAAGAATATGACGTCGTGGAACATTTAAACCAATATTGACCAATGAGCCAACGGGAGTAATATGAAAGCTAGTCGTTGAATTACAAGTCATATCAGATGAGTCTTTACTTCACTTTCTTCTCCACCCTTTATATGCAGATTTAGGATTTAAAATATTGAGGATAATGTCTAGTTTAAACTTGAGGGTGAAAACATGAGTTTTCATTTTTATGTGTTTTTTGTGTGCTTTTGCTGATTTTTTTTTTTTTTTTTAAAGTTGAACAATTTCAAAAATATTTTCTTTTGTATGCTTGTGTAAGTTAGTTGGCCTGGATGGCAATGATGAATGTATTGAATCACAAATTGATTTATGAGTGGTGAGTAAGTTACATGCTTATATTAATTTTTTATTTTTCATTTGAAATTTGATATGTATTGAGCACATGAATTAAGTTAAGCATTGTGTATAAATTAGTTGATTTCATAATTGGATATGTTGAAATAGTGGACCATAGATGCTAAACTCAAAATCAACTAAATTTTATATCATTAGACCAAATTTAGAATAGTTTGGGAGATTTCACTGGGAAGATATTAAAATAAATGGGGATTCCATGTGTAAAAAAAAATCTTGTGGATTGTCTAAGATCAATAGGATGAAATTGGGTGAAAATCTTAAGTCAAATGATTTTTCTTAAATTAGTGTTTAATGAGGGACAATGCACTAATAAAGGCATAAAAATTATTATTTTATATTAAAATTTCTCTTCGTAGTCTTTATAACTCGAACAATTAAGCATGCAATGATTTTTAAAATATGGTGCCCTATGGTCATCTGATTTGATTGTCATAGACCGAAAGCTTGTTACATGAGTCATTTAGAAAGTTTAAGAATGAGAATGCTTCAGACAAACAAAAAATATAGGAAAAAAATTAAAATTATAGAAAATTAGAAAAAACAGAAGACACATTAAATGCCTTGGTTATGTCACAAACACTTATTAGGAAAATTTAACTTTTGATAAGGAATTGTTAGCCTAGTTAAGTCCCAGAGATTGAAGCAATCAAATTGTGGAGAATCCTTATTTATTGACATATTGACTAGCAATTAGTGAGATTTACCTAAACTAGAGATGTGATGATAGTATAAAATACAACATTAGTTCACACACTGAAAAGAGGGAAAAGAATAAGTTTGGGTGTGTGTGAATCTTACGAGTGATGAAAGAATATACTTAACCATTGAGAGTCGGGAATTGAAACAACTTATAAATTCATAATCCTATACTTAATTCTTCACACACATGTCGATTTTACATTGAAAAAGTAGATTTTAATTTCTGTATTGTGATTTTGAAGTTGTGTTTAAATTTAATATTATGATTTCAATTCTGAGATAAAAAGTCAGGTTAGCTAGCTAAATCTTTTTGCTTTGCTTGATTGACTGGCCACTAGTTAGGTAATTAGCATTGCATGTTTGTATGTTTATTAGGTTTTAGTTTTGTTTGAGGATAAACAAAGAGTTAAGTTTGGGATGTGATAAGTGTAATTTTTATACTTATTCGAGACTTTAAATCGTGATATTTTATTGTCTTTTGAATAAAATTCTATCTAATTTATGTTATATTGTATTTTGTAGGTAAAACTTTATTTTTAATAAAGAATTGAAGAAAAGAATGCAAAATAGCAGAAAAATGGAAAAAATTCATTGTACAAGGACTTGGAAGCAAGCATTAATTTAATTGGGTCTCAATTTGGACTTCTAATTAGATACAAAATTTGACGACTTGAGATTAAATATTTAGACAAAGAGAAAATTGGACTTAAATTTAGAAAAGAGACACGTATGCCTTGATATATATATATGTGTGCGCGCGCGCGCGAGGAGGCGGCAGCCATTTGAACCAAGAAAAAAAAAGAGCAAAGGCGGTAGCTTCTGGGGACGAAAAGAGAGGCTGAAATTGAGTAATATATATATACACACAATACGCATAGGGGACAGCTACTTGGAGGAGAAGGAGAACAATTGCAGCTGCACATAACAAAACAATTGGGGCTGCACAGATAGTGGCCGACAGCTTGGAAGAAAGAAGGCAAAGGATATATATACATATATATTACACCAAAAATAGAGGCGGTTGAAGGGGAGAAATTGGATACACATTGAGTAGAAGAAATTGGTACACAAACGAAAGGAGACGGCAACACGAGAAGCTTCACGTTTCGTCAATTTTTTGTGATGTCGTTCCACTTTTGCGTGTTTAATTTCAATGTTATGAGTGGCTAAATACTTTTATCGTTAAGATGAATGATGTAGGTTAAGGGTTTTATTATATGTTTAATTTCAAAATTTTCATGCCACTTTGATACTTATTAATATTAATTAATTATTATGTGNTCATGCCACTTTGATACTTATTAATATTAATTAATTATTATGTGTTTAATGTTTTAATTGTCTGCACAACAATTGATTGACTTAGGAATAATACTGAGATCGAGGGGGTGATGTATAATTTTAGCTCGGGCAATAATTGACATAGACATTATAAGAGATCAAGAAATAATTATAAACTATACGATCTTTGTTAAATTCCTATAGATTAATGTGTTCATATGTGTATGAATTTACATAGAGATAAGTTCGAGCATATGAATATGATTAGTGTTGCTCGAGAGAGATCACCAAATACAATAGGTAAGCTCGATCGTTAGCAGGTATGAAGAGATGATTGAATAAATCGGAATTAAATGTATGAGAAATAAATTAAGTAAAATCTGAAATCCTAAGTATCCAATCACATAATCTTATCTATAGTTTTAATTTGAGTTTGTTATTTTATTTATTAGAATTTCATTTAAAAAACACAATTTGATTTGATCATTAGTTTTTAGTTTAATTTAAATTGAAGTTAT
>CAIGRP010133053.1:0-16874 GCA_903798385.1 Fraxinus cuspidata
AGTCAAATATTAATTTGAACCACACATTTCATAGTATTCACAAGCACTATCGACCTGTCAAATACTCATTTCTTGAAAAGTAAATTTTTAGCAAAATAAAATAAAATCCAAACAGAGGCAATACGTGCGATTCATTTTGATCAAAGAAAAAATAATTTTTAAATTATCTTGTATATGTTCACTTTTGAATAGATCGATAAGTGCTATAGATACTCAACAACGCATGCGAACAAAATCTTATAGAGGAGGTTTTCTTCTTTCTAAGTGGTCATAGATGCAGAAAAGACTAAAGCCTTAAAGCAACAACTTTAGGTAATTGCCTTTCCAAAAGAAATCTCCATATGAATTGCATAGATCCCCACTCACCCATCGAAAAGAAAAGCTTTGCAAAAGAGTGAATAGAAAATGAATTGGAAGAACTTTTTATTTTTCATTTTGAAAAAATAATTACCCATGTTCGGTAGACAAAGAAAAGTAAATGCCAAATTATTTAAATTTCTTTTTAAGAAAAAAGTTGATAACGATTCCAAGAATTATTCTTCTTGCTTAATTTGACCTACATCCACTAACTACTGTATGACCCAAATATCATTATAAGATTTTACGTGTCGGCAATCCCCCACACATACACATATTTTTATTATTTTTTTTGGAAAAATCGATCCACAATTATAGACTTGCAACACTCAAAAGTCCTCAACCAGTGCCTTTGTCGATAATATTGTTACTGATGCTTGAAGGGACTAATTAGAATTGAAATTTTGATCTAGTTCTTAAATTATATAAAGAAAATTTGATTATGATCGAGCAGATACATAATGTGTATTTAGCATATAATATTAGACAAAATGAACTGATATAGTAAATAAAATTTTAACTTTTTTTTAATACATCGACCCAATTGGGGTCGATGTACGATAAGCAACAGCAGCTCCAGTTGAATTGTCAAAATAGATTTCCATGCATTTAAATTTCTCTTAAGTCATTATTATGAATAATTAATTATAATAAAGAAAAAAAATCCAAAAAAGTATTAGGTAGGTAATGTCCTTGCATAAATGTCCAACCTTGATTCACAAGTCACTATCAATTAATTGTAATATTCATGAAACAGGACGAAATTGCTTTGAAAATTGAGTTAAAACGCTAAGAATCTAATTACAATAATCTACCAAGACGATTGACTAATTTTTTTAAATTAATATTAATCTCAATTACGTTTATTTTTTAGGCTTAAACAAAGTCGAAAATAATGCCAAAAATACTTGTGACCTTGAGAAGTAACAATTCGACGAATCAAAAATAAAAAGGAAAAGGAAAAGATGGAATTGTACACAAGAATTTCCTTTGGCTTTGAAGAAAATGCGATTCTTCTATTGCAGCCGCCTCTCCTTTTCTGCTGCAGTTCACTCACCGTGTAAAGCGGCATGCGTGGACCGTCCACATAAACTAATCAAGCCTTCAAAGTTGATTACTGCTATTTTACTATTTTACAAGTGGTGTTTATAATTTTGAAATGAATGGAATAAATAAAATATGCCAGCCAATGAGCATATTATTTGGTTCACTAAAAACAAAACAAAACAAAATGAAAAATTCAATAATCTTATGCCACGTGTCTCTGTGAAGCAAACAGGGGGAGGGACAACAACATATGGGGGGCACATTGTAAGAATAATATACTTGCAATGGTAGCACAAGTTTAAAAAGAAACCACTGTGAATTAGGTGAAAGTTAAATATTTCTATGTAGAACTAATCGTTACATAATTGTTAGTTAATAATTAATTAGAAATGGAAACCCTGGACTGATCGATTTCGAGCGAGTCGTCATCCTCGAACATCGAACACGTGTATGAACGAATTCAGTTGTTTATTAAAATAAAGAGTTTCGAAAAATTGCTACATGCTGCAAATACTCATGTGATGCAATTTTTGTTGAATGTAAAAAGTAAAGAAATTAAGGCACCTCTTGTTATGTCTTAACACACCACAATCAAATTAAACAACAAATAAATATCTCACTTATTTACATTATTTTGGTAAATAATTAGTCCAAAGGTGAAGAAAGTATTGTTTAATATTTAATTATTTATTTCCGGTCCACGAACCTCACACCAACTCCTATATATGGGGCGCCCGCCTTGCGGACAAGTTGTTATCTGACCTGTCTCGACCAACGGAAGATACGCATTTCTCGTTCTTCTGTCTCTCTCTCTCTCTCTCTCTACAATAATTCTCTCTCTCTCTCTATATACATATTTGATTATATGCACAATTTTGACGGAAAAGTTTTAGATCTTGGATGAATTGAATGTATATGTGTTGAATTCTTTGTGTGAGTAAATGGTTAGGTGATGGAGCAAAAGCACGTATTGTTGTCGGCATTGAGCGTAGGAGTAGGTGTTGGTGTCGGACTCGGGTTGGTATCGAGTCAGACCGTTAGCAAATGGACCGGAGCTTCGGTGGCGGAGGGTGTAACCGGTCACCAAATTGAACAGGAACTTCTCAGATTGGTTCTCGAAGGCAAGAATACCAAGGTCACCTTTGATGACTTCCCTTATTATCTCAGGTATGACGTTTTCTTTTTCTTTTTTGAGTATTTTTGCTTTGATTGAGCAATTTTTCAAAATATTGTCGGAATATGATGGATGGGGGTGTTGATTACGTTGATGATACTGTCAGAATATTGCAAAACATTCCCGATTCTTACTTTTATATGGAATCATAACCTCTTTTCTTCTTTGCTGAATAATTTTTCTTTTATATTTATGTCTTCTTTTTTTTTCAAAGCAATGCAGTTTGCTTTTGCATAATTGTTATAATAAGTAAGTTCTTTTTCCAGCAATTTTTTGATAGTTAAATTAAGGTGAGCAAAGGCTTTTCTGGTTTTAAGATATTTGTTTTAATAATTTCCTTAGTTTGGGTTTAAGATAAAAATTTGTGTAAATAAGGAGAGAATTTGATGCAATTTAATATTCTATCGTTGAATTCTTGATCCCATTACTTGTTAAGCGCTGAAGGATATGAAAATGGCAATATCTACAACTAGTTTCTTTCCTGCACTATTTGTTTATCCATCTGGTTAGGAACTCATACAATCGAAAGGACAGTACTTTGTCACATCTTCTTTAGTCATTTTGCTACCTCATGTTGTCAAATTTTATCAATTCTTGATGCTCCGTCTTTTAATGGCTTTACCAGCGAGCGAACAAGGGTGTTATTAACAAGTGCTGCGTATGTTCATCTAAAGGAATTAGATGTCTCTAAGCATACTCGAACTCTATCACCTGCAAGTCGGGCTATATTGCTTTCGGGTCCTGCTGGTATGGTAACTCGTCTTACGTTACTAACCTCTATATGAAATTAAATTTTAATTAGTTAATCTTTATTTATTTTCTTTTTCTAGAACTTTATCAACAAATGCTCGCAAAAGCTCTGGCACATCAGTTTGAAGCAAAGTTGCTAATGCTAGATATAATTGACTTTTCACTCAAGGTACTTGTGTTGTGTTGGATGTCATTATCTCCTATTGCCAATTCTTCCTAAATCTTTATACTAATATATTTTCTTCTTCATATTATTTGGTCCATCATCGACAGATGCAGAGCAAGTATGGAAGTGCCAAAAAACAGTCTGTAAGCACCGTTTCCATATACTCAGTGGAAGGATGTGTTTCATTTTACTGTTCATTTATATTAAATGACTTAACTAGGCCCATTAAAATATAGTTTCGCTACATCCTGATTTCATTGATCAAAGAATGGTAAGCATGCAGGCTATATGCTGTCAAAATTAATCTTTAAAACACATACCACACTCTTATCCGTTTCCATGAAACTCAAAAGGACCAACTACTTAAAGTGAAAAGCACACTAACGCATATTATTTCCATTTCAGCCCCTCAAGAGATCCATCTCAGAAGTGACATTGGAACGAATGTCCAGTTTGCTCGGTTCCTTCTCAATTCTTCCACCTAGAGAGGATAGAGGTACGAGAACGAGGCATGATATGCATATTTGAAGATCATGAATACATGCTTTACTGCCTTCTGTTGTTTTAATTTGATTTGCATTTGTATGTTTGTAATAAGAGTAATGTTATTCATTATAATGATGGAACATGGGTGAAGTAGCAACTTAAGTGGAATAATGAGATATGACATTTCAATTTTCATAAGAGGGGGGATTGGACTGTGTTATCCCATTATTCTACTTAAGTTACCATATCACCGATATTTCATCATTATAATGATAAATAACATTACTCTTTGTAATATAGTGGAAGAGTAGCAGAATATGGAGGTATAAATGCATTATTTTATATAACAAGATAAATGAATATTAATGGTCTTAAGAACTGCTTTAGGGAGTTGTTATGATTGTATGTTGCCTGCCCTTTTTTATTCTTTTATCCTTTATAAGTGTGTTTGGACCTTAAAGGACGAATGACAAATTAGTCAATCTTTCAATTTTTAGAACTGAACTTGGTGTTGTTCCATTCATGCTTCAAAGAGATATGTTGTTAGATATCTTGTTATTTGTCTTCAAGATGTAGAGAATCAGGCAAATGGTAGTATTAAGTTATTTGAATTGCTGACCAACTTTTAGCATGATAAATATTTTAATGTGAAGGCACGTTCTTTTTTTTCTTGTAGGTATTTAAATATCTGTATTATTTCAGCTTATACGTTTTTTTTCATGAAGGTGAATATTTGAGGCAAAGCACTGGATTGGATGCTAAAGCAAGGTATGCTTAGCTTAAATTTAACATACAACATCAAAAAGACAATATTGGTCATATGCATATATTACCCTATATTCTGCTCATTGCAGGAGTATGGAAGGAGTCGTCAACCCTCTAAAGCATCGCAGAACTGCCTCTGTCTCGTCTGATATGAGTAGCATTAGTGCCCAGTCAGCTTCTTCAAATCTAGGTATGTGTGATATGTCTGTCTAATTACAACTTGAAGCATATGGTCCAACTGGATTAATTGCAACATGTCTAGTTACAAGCTTGAAGCTTGCTGTCCAAAGAGTTGTGTAATCACTGCAAGTTTCTGGTCCAAAGTATATATCACATTGCAGCTGGAATTAATTAGTCAATTTATTCAATATTTTGGTCAGAGTTTTTTGAGAATAAAAGCCTAGTCAAACCAGCCTATTAGATAGAAACGCCCAAACTGGTTCTAATAATACTCCATTCTTATAAAGAAAATCTATGACATATATTTAATTGATTCCGCTGATCAAAAGGCCTACATCCACCACTGTTATTACTATGCTACATTCTGACGAAGGCTAATCATTTTTTACAACAATTTTAATATTGAATTTGTATGGTATATCGTGACAATTGTTGATTGTTTTTTATAACAAAAAATTGATTTTGTTTACCTTTTTTTATCTTTGCTGTGACTTTGTAGCTCCTTCAAGGCGCAATAGCGGGTCATATTTTGATGAGAAAGTTCTTTTACAGGCACTTTATAAGGTATCGTTTGAATTCTTGTGTCTTTTTTTGATTATTCTCTCTTGGACACTATTCGATGGTGCATGTAGTCTGAAAATACTAGTTCGGGTTTTGACAATTTCTTCAGTCATTTTTATTAAAGTTGCTATTACTCATGTAATTCTACATGGGACATATGTTCACTTGCAGGTGTTGGTTTCTATCTCAGAAACCGGTTGCATCATTCTCTACATCCGAGATGTTGAGAGATTTCTTTCCCAATCCTCGAGACTGTACAGACTATTTGACAGAATGTTGAAGAAATTATCAGGATCAGTTTTGGTTCTTGGTTCCAGAATGTTGGACCTGGATGATGATTACGGGGAAGTGGACGAGAAACTTAGTCTTTTATTTCCTTACAACATTGAGATTAGGCCACCAGAAGATGAAACTCATCTTGTGAGCTGGAAAGCCCAGCTGGAAGAGGATATGAAGAAGATTCAGCTTCAGGATAACAAGAATCACATAGCAGAGGTGCTTGCAGCAAACGATCTCGAGTGTGATGATCTAGGATCAATCTGTCATGCAGACACGCTTGTTCTCAGTAACTACATTGAGGAAATTGTAGTTTCTGCTATATCGTATCATTTGATGAATAACAAGGATCCAGAGTATCATAATGGGAAGCTTGTTATATCCTCTAAGAGGTGCCATTAGTTACCTTTTTGAAGTTCAGGATTCTATTTTCCTTTTCTGTTTGTTACCACTGCTTTGTAGATTTTCTATGCATTTATTTTTCTGGGTGTGGTTCAGTTTGTCCCATGGATTAAGCATATTTAGAGAGGGAAAAGATTGTGGCAAAGACACCTTAAAAATGGATCACGAAGCTGAATCTTCAAAGGTTTGTCGTTTATCTTGCAATCCAGTTTTCAAAAATTGGACTAGTGCTGTCAGAAATATTTCTGACTTAGTTATGTTTCTTTTTTCATCAATAATAGGATACTGAAGGGAAAGATAATGCTGCTGCAAAACCTGAATCGAAGTCGAAAAAATCATCGTTTGAGAACAAGAGTGAGGGTGAAAAATCAATTCCTTCAACAAAGACCGATGGTGAGAATCCATTGGCATCGAAACCTCCGGTAAGTTCTATTCTGGTTATTCCTGACAAAATGCGTTTCGAATTTCAAATTTTTATTCGCATGAAAATTACTGCTCTTTTTATTGCTTCAGTCTGACTCTCTTACAATAATCTCAGGAAGTTCCTCCTGACAATGAATTTGAAAAGCGCATAAGGCCAGAGGTTATTCCTCCGAATGAGATTGGAGTGTCATTTGCCGATATTGGTGCCTTGGATGAGACTAAAGAATCACTACAAGAGCTGGTCATGCTTCCTCTTCGAAGACCAGACCTTTTCAATGGCGGGCTTCTTAAACCTTGCAGAGGCATACTGCTCTTTGGTCCTCCGGGTACTGGGAAAACGATGCTTGCAAAGGCCATTGCCAATGAGGCAGGAGCAAGCTTTATAAATGTCTCAATGTCCACTATCACTTCAAAATGGTTTGGGGAAGATGAAAAGAATGTCCGAGCCCTTTTCACCCTGGCAGCCAAGATTTCTCCTACAATCATTTTTGTGGATGAGGTAGATAGTATGCTTGGGCAACGAACTAGAGTTGGAGAGCACGAAGCAATGAGGAAAATTAAGAATGAATTCATGACAAATTGGGATGGCCTGTTGACAAAACATGGAGAGCGCATTCTGGTTCTGGCAGCAACAAACAGGCCTTTTGATCTTGATGAAGCAATTATTAGGCGATTTGAGCGCAGGTATACTCAAAAAATTATCCAAGTGTGTGTTTATTTCTTGACTCCAATCAGACTAAGGCAATACTAGGTTCAGACACGCACTTCTATTGACTTTTCACATCAATGGTGTGAAGCTTGTACATCACTTTAGAATTTGAGGAATTTTTTTTGCTAAGATTCTCTAGTGCAATCTTCTCCAAGTCTCCACCCAGATTTTATTCAGAAATTGGAAATTAATAACCGAGTTTCTTGCCATTTATAATTGTGTTCTTAATTATGATCACCTAAAATGTTGACTCTCATTTTGAACTTTTTACAAATCAAAATTTAAATATCTCGAATTTTATGTCCAACAATAATCAGTGGCATCTTTATTGTGCTTGTGTGATCATGCGTCATTCAAGAAATACTGAGCTTAAGTTTGTTGGTAAACAGAATAATGGTTGATCTACCTTCCGTGGAGAGCAGAGAAATGATCTTGAAAACCCTTCTGTCGAAAGAAAAAGTAGAAGACCTAGACTTAAAAGAGCTGGCTGCCATTACTGAAGGATATAGTGGAAGTGATCTCAAGGTTTGTGTTTTTCTTGCATTATGCCATGCATGTTACCCTTTACTTTTGTCAATAGGTGTTGATTCTTGGCATTAACTGTTGGATGCAGAATCTGTGTGTAACAGCGGCTTATCGACCAGTGAGAGAATTGATACAACAAGAGAAACAAAAAGATAAGGTAAATATTAACATCTGACAATGAGTGAATCTTCTTACGGAACTTTTTTATAATAAAGTCCCATTATCCTGGACAATTCGGAATACCTAGTGCTCATTACTTTGTCCATATAGGAAAAGAAGCCGAAAGATGAAGATGGGAAGAGCTCTGAAGATGCTTCGACTTCGAAAGAAGAAGCTAAAGAGGAAAAAACAATTACTTTAAGGCCCTTAAACATGGAAGACATCAGGCAGGCAAAGAATCAGGTAATGGGATTAGTTGGCTTTTTGGTTATCATATTTCTCCATTGCCATACACGTATTGGATAATCATTATGAGACTACAAACCTCGTAACTTAAGGAAAAGGTGATTTCCTTTGAATTTTTTCCAGTTCTTAGACAACGTATAACAATGCTCGGTATCTGTGAAACGTCTAGAGAGAGTGGTAATTGTAATTCTATTACATATGCATTGGAAATTTATATTAAAGGGTATTTCATGCTTCTGCAGGTTGCTGCCAGTTTCGCTTCTGAGGGATCCATAATGAGTGAGCTGAAGCAATGGAACGAACTATATGGAGAAGGAGGTTCAAGAAAGAAACAGCAGTTATCATACTTCCTTTAGTGTCTGCCATGAGAACTCGGTGACAGACGGCAAGTGTTCATAAAAAACTGCAAAACGTGAAATCACAGAAAACTGTTGGACACGAGACGGTCTATATTTCCATGACAGTATCACCAGGTGCCACTGGAGCTTAGGTTGGTTCTCTATCCATAGAACCCACTGTGCTCCTCGGCTTAAATTTCAGTCGTTATGCTTAATTCACTTTTGATTGCATTTGTACATATATGATTTGTAGAAAAGAGGAAATTCGATCATTTATTTGGTACTGCAAGATGCGTTTGTTGAAGAATGTAATATGTATTTATTTGTCGTAGCACTGTTGTTGAACAGCATGTTGTACATCAATCATGTGTAATATTAATGCCATTCTAGTTTGTTCAATTTTCTTTGAAAGTACAACTGGTGGGATCACTAGCGCGTAGCTTTACTTGTCTGCAATATGCCTTTATTTTCTTTGAACAATACACTTAAGTACCTGTCGAGGAGATTTGGCTCTAACGACTTGTTTGGGAAGATGAACTCTTCGGTATAGTTGACAAGATCTAGTAACATATCAAAACCAGAAGCTTACCCTTTATACTGTCCTATATAGCATACCAAAAATTCCCTAGAAGGTGTTTACTATGGAAATGAAGAAGAGGATACGAGTTTTATAATTCCTACTAAAACTTTGTATATACTAGTCTCATATCCAGAGTAAGCCAAACTAGACAACTAAGAAGTTGTAGCATATTCGTATGCTTTCCAGCAAGTAATTTACATGCATTCAACACTTCCAACTTCATTGATATCGGAATCACTTGGATCTTCCAGTTGAGGGTAAAGGAGGCACGATAAAATTGTGTTTGTAACAAGTGATAACTACAATCCGCACTAATAGAAGATAGTTCATGCAATAATGGGACATTTAGTGGCAATATAAACTCAAAAAATTTCCTCACAAATATCATATTCGATTAAATTAAGAATTTAAACGTGGTTAAACAAACCGGTAAACATGGGCTTCCTATCATATCTGAGACTTGACAACAAAATGGAAAATCACAGCTACCACGCGTCGCAGTAAACCTAATAAAACCCCACCTCGTCGAGTCTAGGCCAGCTTCTTGTCTTTCAGCGGGCCTTTTGGAATTTTACTCAAAACCTTTTCATTGAACACAGCATATTGTTTCTTTATCTCTGCTTCGGCTTTCTCAGCAAAAGCATCAACTTGGTCCTCGTATTTCTCATAAAGTACTGGTACTGTGTGCAACAAAACAAAACCTGTTTTGCAGGAGGCAAGGTAAAATAGGAGGATCCAGCAAAGACCGAATCAGGAAATGCCAACAACAGATTTAAAATGCTAGAATAAGATAATTAAGGTAACTACGCAATAAATCTTTTATGCTAGTGCAAGAACAGAAGTGGACGCTTACCTATATAGAACAAGGTGAGGAAGTTGTAGCAGCTTCCCAGGATCGAAAGGACCCACAGACCAGCAATTACCTAAAAACCAAAATGCAATATTCTTACGAGCACAAAATTAGACATTTGTATCCTATATCCTTGACTAATGTGGCACACAGAATAATTGCCATATTTTTTCCTTTTTTCCAACATCAATCCGAGGGACTGAATCAGCAGAAATGATATTACAGGAAAGCAAAAGAATTTACATACTGCGAGGAACTTCTTCAGATCTCTCCCAGACGCAATATCTCGGAGGATTGCAAGAGCCCTGTTGAACTCCATCCTAAAGGCAGAAGCTACACCCAGAACAATATCCTCAGGAATGATGACTTCTGGGATTCGAGGTGGAGACCTAATATGTCAATAAAAGAAGGTTAGATTTCAAGCGAACTAATAGGAAATATAGAAGTGATTTTATGGGCCAATCAGAAAGCATACTTGTTGATAAAGGCAGATGCATTGGACCACAGAAAAAGGATTGCTAGAGCAAGAATTAGGATGTGGCATGCTAGAGTGAGTAGATGGTATTCAAGCAATTCAAAAAACACCCAAATCGTGGTGGCAACGCCAAGCACGCCAGCAGAAATTTTCTTGTCCCTCCATAGGAAAATGTCAGCAGCTGCCAAAAATCATCACGGTAAGACAATACATGGGAAAGAAGGTGAAATTGTAACTCTGATTTTAGATTAAATGCGACTAGAATTGTTGACGTCTTCTATTTAATTCCTCGAGTAATGCACTAATTAGAGTTATCTAGGTTCTAGGACACATCAATAAAAAAGGTAATTAAAGACCTGCATTTCTAAACTTCACTTTCTTTCCAATTTTAATTGCATTCCATTATCAATTGTAAATCACTAGACACCAACAAATCAATAATACTAAAATATACATGGCACATACTACAAATGTGGCACCCAGACTCATTCTAGCACCAATCCCTTCATAAAAAGTTATCCTCCTACTTGAGTGTAATCCATAGCGTTTCTGAGACTGCTAAAGTTACATGTATCACAGAGGTTTGGTAAGATTTCAAAATAAAAAATTTATAAACATAAAAAATGCTACACACAATTCCAGATCAGAGATTCCATGTACATTCCAACTATACAGTAGCAATAAAGTTGAAGTTGAATCAACCTCAAATGGATCCCTAGTAAAAAATCACATACAATATGAATTATCAAATATATAAGGAAAATAATAAGTACTAACAACAATGATAATGACACCAGTATATAAACACACTAAAAAAATCATACAAGCCATTGCAGCAAATTAAACACTTCAAATCAAAATGCACCGATTCAACATAAATATATTGATGTGCAAATTAATCGATAGAGAGATATATATCATCCGTACGTTTTCCTCCTCCTAGAACCTTGTGCACAGGCTTTTCGCGGCCGAATAGGCGGTAGATCTTGGCCTTGACGGCAGCTGCCTTCACCTTAATGTCCTTTCCGTCGTCTGAATCTGATGAAGACGAATCGTTATCGTGAAACTTCTCCGTGATCTTATCAACAATAGATTCAGCGGCCGATTCGTGTTTTTCGTGCTCAGCGGCGTTATCGGCCATCTCTTCAAATCTCCGATCTCAACAAACACCGATCGGAAATTCTTTCACAAAAGTTCAGTGACTTTTTGAGAGATTTTTACTCTCCTTTTTGCTCGATTAACAAGTGAAAAGAGGAACAGAAAGTATCGAAGGCACTTAAGAGAAGTGAGGTGGAGCTGTGGAGGTGTGAGGTTAGAGATCTCCGAGCCTAAGGTTCGTGGGACCCGAGCCAGAGATTCGGAATAACGGAAATTGATGTGGTGCAGGTGCGAGGAAAATAAAGTAAAAAGAATTTTTTATCTCTATGTTGCTATATTCGAGGTTTAACGGATAGACGTTACTTCCGACGGCGTTTGATATTATATTCTTAATAAATATAAATATTTAATAGAGCTTAAATACATTCTGGTCCTTGAGATTTGTGATGTCTTGTGAAGATCGCCATAGATTTTGCCATAGTTGGGATCCGACTAACCTCTCGATTTTATAACAAAAACTTCTTAAATTGGGAAATCTAGGTAGGCCATGTAAAATTGAGCTTTCACCCAAATATAGTCCCTAGTTGGATTAGCTAAAAAAAATTTGATAAAAAATTTAATTAATAATTAATAATTAATTTTAATCATATATTTTAATGAGACCTACAAATTTTATCCACTTTTCAACTACATATTACATTAATGTTTATTGAAATCTACTAAAAATATTTTTTTTTAACGAAACTAGGGCCATAGCTCATCAAGCCATGGCAAGGGGTTTTTTAAAGCTAGTGTGTCATGTTCTATTTCAATGACTGTTCTTGAAAGTAAGTGACTCGCAACCTACTTGAAGTGAATGTTGTATCATCAAGAGTTCGATCGCTGAGGTTGTAGAATTGTCACAAGCATCACTATCTAATAATATACTATTAGTTCATATTAATTATTTCAGAACAATCCAATTTTATCTCTCCTACTCGCTCTTAAGTCCATAAGGAGTGCACATGTTAGATAAATTACGATTCAAAGGAGGGCCTCAACTCGTTCGAAACTACTCTACCAAATACTATAAATATGTTCGTATACTTATTTCATATACAGTTCCTTTGTTTGTTTAGATGTTTTATTCAAAGTCTATCCAAACTTTAGCTCCAACCTTGTATAAATGATGTTCTATAACATTTGCATAGATTATTCATATGTCAACCCAGCCTTGTACATATTCACCTCTTAGAAGGAAAAATATTTAAACCAAAATACTTATAACATGGCAATACAGTTATACAAAACTTCTCCCCCGCCTCACACACATAGTGAACAGTAGACAATTGAGTCAAATCCATTCGCGAAATAATTTGATATATACACAAAATCATTGTGGTAAAGATCATAATGCCAAAGGTTGTACTTACGGGGGACTTCTATCCAACATCACATCTTGTGTATCACTATAGCATTTATCACACCTTGGAGGGCCCTACATATAAAGGAGTGTATTTAAATTTGAGTCTCTTAAGAATTTTATATATAAGTACCTTGCATGACCCATTATTATCTGTTGACTTCGAAATTCGATGATCAAGACATAACACTATTAACTTCGTATAACTATATACTAGTCTTTTTATTTGATCGCCAAAGCCCAAGTTGGGTCCCTGATTGTTTTTACTTGAACGTTAGCCTCCTAGTTAAAAATTCAAATGTCATCGGTCAGTCGATTTTTTAACTTGTCTACTTATTAGCCTTAGCCTTGGCCTTTTTTGATCATCATCAACTCATCTCAAGTATTCTTGAGTCGTACTAGTGTTGATGTTGGGTCATGCCAAGGCTCGATTCTAACTCATACATGCTAATAGAGCTCAACGTTATTTCATGTGGCTCTTGCCAATGCCATTCAATTGATTTCTCAACCATAAAAGCCTACTCGACTTGAGTGTTTTCGACCTGATTTGACTGGCTCTTTCGACCAAGCGACCGTCCAAATTTCGACATCTTCAACAATAATCCATGTGATAAGTATTTTATACCTTGCATCTTTCCTTGTGCAAAAACTTTTATACCTCTTGAAACACCATAGACTCAATTTAACACAAGCCATCTAAAACTACACTACCCAAACTACCCAAACAAGTTTAGCTTCAGTTTTCTAATGAGATTCGAAAAAAAAAAACCGGAAATTTTCAAGTTCCATATCACAATCCTAAATTAACAAAAGAAACAAGAGAGCAGTAAAATCAAGGAGAAGGGCTTATTACCTTTTAATTTAACGAGACTGGCTTTGATTGATAGGGAAGAAAATTGATCTCAAAAATCTCCCTCAGCTTTGGAAGAGCAAAAGAAAAATCCATTCCAATTCATTCAATTGTTGCAGCATATTCTTTGCAAGTTTTAATAACAAAACAGGACATCCAAAGAATATGCTCTTCGCTCAGCCAAGTCAGTCCGAGTTCAGTCAAAATATTGAATTATACACGAGTCTTATTATTTGTAGTTAGGTCCAGAAGATAATATTTAAATAGGGTTAAATTCGTCACTGCTACCCATGTTTGGACTCTACTTTACCAAGAAAATGCATTTTAGAATGATAAAAAGTTAGACAATGTGTGGTTGAAAAATAAGGAAAAAATTTTGAGTTTGGGTGTAAAATTATTTTATATGAGAATTTGTAGTTGAAAATGAATTTTGAGAATAGTTGGGCTCAAAAAGGGGTTTAGCGTCATCAAGGTCATCCAATTTGATTTTATTTCACTATGATTATCTAATTTCATATAACGTTTCAGCATCACCATCTAATTTCATATAACGTTTCACCAAGGTTATTTAGCTTTTTTTTTTTCACAATTTTCACTAATTTTACAATGGATAAAACGGTAACTTTGTATTATATATAAAATAAATTTTTAAAAAACAAAAATAAAATAAAAACTTATTTTAAAAAAACGTTACTTAAAAATAAAATAAAATTTTATTTTATTTTTAAAAAAATTTAAAATATAATAAAAACTTATTTTGAAAAAAACGTTACTTAGAAAAATAAAATAAAATAAAATAAAAGGTTATTTTTTAAAAAATGTTCCTTAATAAAATAAAATAAAATAAAATAAAATAAAAAATTATTTTTATAAAAAAAAATTAAAATAAAAAAAAAACTTATTTTAGAAAATATGTTTTTAAAATAAAAAAACTTTTATTTTGTTTTTTTTAAATTTATTTTATACATATATTGCAAGTTTACCATTTTATCCATTTTAAATTAGTGAAATGGTGAAAAGAAGTTGGATGAACATGGTGAAACATTATATGAAATTGGGTGGTCATTGTGAATAATTTGAATTGTGTGACTATAATAACACTAAATATAAAGTTGAATAATTATTGGTAGATTTTAACCTTATTTAAACAAATAAACGTATTTTCTTTTTGAAGACAACATTTAAATATGTAAATATAAATTGTCTATAATATGTAAAATGGAATAATTTTTATTGAATCATGCTAGAGGTACACTCAAAGTGTAAGTCTAGCATGACAGCCACCTCACAATAAACCCCACTTCTTGAACAATTCCTTGAAAAATCAGAGGATTATGTGGCGCCCCCTCACAATGGACCCCTCTTTTTAAACAACCCCCCCAGGAGGGCAACCCCCAGTAGGGGGTGCCACATAATCCCCTAGTTTTCCAGGGGATTGTTCAAGTGGTTTTTCCCCCTAACAATGGTTGAGGGTCCGCTTGTGACGGAGATGTACACCAAATTGTAGACAAATTCATTTTTATTACCAACCAAAAAATTTGACGTTGCCGAATACTGATTTATAAGGATTTTCCGTTTTGGTTAAAAAGACTAGTTTTGCAATTTTCAAGACAATTTTTTATCATTTGATTTTTAAAGGCTACCTAGCTCAATTCTTAATTTTATTAGTCAGATTAGTCTGTCCAGACGGATTTTAACATTGTGATTTTTCGCACCTTAGGAATTATGTCCTTAATTACGCAATGACAATGTTAGATAGCAACAATATGCACGAGCTGAGAAGAAATTATAATAGCAAGACGAGCGGCATAATTTTGCTTGTCAAAGATCAAACTAGAATCAAAATTGGCTTTGATGCCATGTTAACACCATTGAGATAATAACTGGTAAAAATTTGTACTGTTTTATCCTTACGTAATTGATGAAAAGTGCAACTGCGTATTCTAATAATTTTATTTTATTTTTAAAAATCCTAATAGAACCTGTATAACAAAAACTAGCTTTTTAATTGACTTTTTAGAAGTCCCACCAATTGAGACCTTGTGTATAAAATAATTTCAAAAATATTTTATACTAATTACTCAATTAAAATATTAAGTAAATTATTCCGAGAATTCATTAATGTGACAATACCATACCATACTAATTAATCAATAGAACTGTTTTAAGTAAATAAAGTACATAAATGATCTAAAGCCCACAGTGGGCAATACTAATTAATCAATAAAACTATGGGAAAATTACCTTAATCCCTACTTTTTAAGTTTTAATTTCATTAATGAGGCAGAAAATTTTTTCTTTCAAAAATCCAGTTTCAGCACATCCCACCGGGACATTCCACCCCTCCCTTGTGTAATAATTTTAGAGAGAGAAAATAAAATTGAACCCTAATTAGAAATTAGTCATTAATCTCTTTGCACTTTTTGACAATTTCTCTCTCTCTCTTTTTGCTGGGCCAAACTCTCGTCCACTCATTTCCCATTTAAAATCTACACTTCCCTCGTTGAAATCCATTCTAGGTATTTCCATTTTTACAACTTTATTGATTTTTTCTTCTATTTTTCATTGTTCACTATAGGGTGAACAGAGAAAAATTGTGTTGATATCTCCTGTAACAAATGATGGAGCGAGGCAGTAATTTGAAGCCTAATCTGAGCAGAGTCAAAGAGGAGGAGGTTGCAGAAGCGTTGGGGTTTCTGTTGAGGAAGAGTTGTAGAGATGGGTGTCGTTTCATATGGACAAGCTGTTGCAGTCGAAGTCTTGTGGGTTTGTTATCATTGATGCGTTAGAGTCGGATCTATCAATTATTTATGTTAATTTAGCATTCGAGATGGTCACTACGTAAGAAATAAGTTGGTACCCAGTCTTCAATTTCATAGGTTAGAGCGAAGGCGACGTGATTTTCGTGCAGGAAGTGGTGGTGCTAGTGGTGAGGTCATTTTCTGGTGGCGGTGGTGAGGTTTCATTGGGGGGGTTGTGTTGGTGGAAGCGGCGGCGATGGTGTGTTTCTGTGGTGTTGGTGGCGGAGACGGTGGTGGTGTTGTGTTGGTGGTGG